>RJWM01021448.1:0-35394 GCA_004363535.1 Dasyprocta punctata
GTTCCATGGTCCAATTCCAGGCATTCAGTGGTTCATAGATCACTGTTACAGTTTAGATCAGAAACTGTCCCCTCAAAAGGCTCATGTGCTCAGGTGCGGGGCTTTTGGAAGAAGATTGGGTTATAGTGTTGCTACTGTTATCAGCAGATTGCCTATTGTTGAGTTCATAACTGAATGCACTGTTCGGAGATAGGGCTGGCCGGAGGAAGTAGGTTACTGGTAGTGTAACTTGGAAGGGTATATTCTTGTTCGCAGGCCCTTCCTTTCTTGCTTTTCCTTCCTCTCTCTGCTTCCTGGTTGCCATGAGGTAAGCAGCTTTCCTTCACCTCGCTCTTCTGCCATGACATTTCTGCCTTGGGGCCAACTGACCCTGAACTCAAGACCCCTGAAATAGTGAGCCCAAAATAACCCTTTCCTCCTCTAAGTTGTATATGCCAGGTATTTTGTTCTGGCAGTGGAAAAATGACCAATACAATCACCATCACTTTCACCCTGGTTACTGGCCAGACCCTGAGTTCCTCTGTAGTGGCCCAGAAGACCAAGGTCATGAGAGACAGCAAATGGGCATCTTCCCATAAGAAAGGGCCTAGGACTGGTAGTGTAGCCCAGTGGTATAGTGCTTGCCTAATATACATGAGGCCCTGGGTTCAATCCCTAGCCTCGGCTTACCATACTAGGTCTATACTAAGGTCCATACTAGGGTGGAACCTATACTAGGGTCCCTGAACCTCCAGGGCCTATCCCAGCATCTGCACCTTCCACCATGCAAATCTGGCCCTTTGCATGTCTACCCACTTCCTGTTTTGGCAGAACCCAGTGCTCTTGCTGGTCTGATCCCATGATCAAAGGATGATGGCATAGGTTAAATTGTGTTACCCAAATTGTTCTGTGGTCCAAACTTCTAGTACCTCATAATATAAATCTAGTTGGAAACAGGGCCACAGCAGGTTTAATTAATTAATTGAGACAAGGCCATTAGGATGGGCCTTGCTCCAGTATGAATGGTGGCTTTATAAAAATAGAAATTTGGATACAGATAAGTATACAGGAGGACAACATAGGAAGATGTAGGCAGAGGTCAGGGCTATCCTCCTATAAGCCAAGGAATACGTGCAGATCGCCAGCAACCTCAGAAACGGAAAGAGTCCTAGACCAGATTCTCCCTCACAGCCTGAGGAGGAACCAACCCCTCCCACACTTGCTCATCAACTTCACATCCTGAGTGATAAACTTCTGCTGTTCAAGCAACTCAGCTTGGGGTAGTGCTGGGAATCATCTGCAAGTTCTCTGCCTGACCCTGCTAAGGTCCTGGGGAGTACAGGGATGACCTGGGGTCACCTTGAGGTTAGGGGCTAGGGTGTTTTACTAACCAGTATGGAAATTGTTTCTGTTGTTTTCTGCTGTTCTAGGGGACTGAACCTATGGCTTTCTCGCTGACCTGTATCTCCATCTCTCTTTTTTTTTTTTGCGGCACCGGGGATCAAACTCACAACCTCGCACCTGCCAGGGCAGGTGCTTAAGCCACTGAGCCGAACTCCCGGCCCTGGTTTTTTGAGGCAGGGTCGCACTATGTAGCTCAGGCTAGCCTTGCGCTCGCATTGTAGCACAAGCTGGCCTCGAACTCACAATGCTCCTCCTACCTCAGCCTCCCGAGTGCTGGGATTAAAGGCATGCGCCACCATGCCCGGCTTTTCCACTTCTTTTTATCTATATTTTTAAATTTTGAGTTAGGGTCTCACTACATCTCTAGATTTCCTAGGCTGGGTTCAAACTTGCAATCCTCCGGCCTCAGTCTCCCAGAGTGCTACGATTATCACACCCAGCTCATAGTTTCATATTTTAACAACTGGTACGGCTGTGCTCTTACCAGGTAGTCAGTCACCTTCCAAAAGCAGCTCACCAAATGGGGTTTGGGCTGCTCACCTCTCTTCCTGAGTTGGATTTCAGGTTCTTCTCATCTCTGACAAAGAATTAAACAAAACAAGCAAAAAAACAGTGGCAAAGTTTATTTGAAAAATAAAAATGAAGAGCAAGAAAGAAACAGCGTCTGTAGAGAGCGAGCTTGGGCCAAGTAAAGGAGAATAAAGCGAGATAAAAGTACACCCCGGAGGACACAGGACAGGCTATTATGAGGAAAACCATGAGAGGGAGCTTTTCATGACATCTGTGTCTTTTTGTACTGTCCAAATCTTGAAGAAACCTGCAAGAACTGCTACGTACAGGTGCTAGAGGTGGTGCTGGGAGCCCACGCCTCAGGCCGATGTCAGGTCTAGGTCATCCTACCGAAAACTTCCTTGAGTTCTCGCAAGAAGTCCACATGCAGGGCTTTGGGAACTGTTCTGCGCATGTGTTCTGGGATCTTGTAATTAACAGGTCACACCTACTTCCCCAGCCGACTTTGTCATGCCTTAATCTCCTGTAGCAGCACGTACCATTAATTATAGGAACTGGTCTTTTGCTTCCACCATCATCATTGGTTGCATACAAGTGACCTTGGAATCAGGGGTGAAGCAGTTCCCCTGGGCTAAGGATGTTTTTGGGGAGGGACACTGCTGTGAACCAGGCAGCTGGCTGGGCTGCAAGGAGGATCAGGGCCATGTACAGCAGTACGCAGCACACTCCTCCTAAGATAGATCAGACACAAGAGCAGATTTATTAGGGAGACTGGCTAACAGAAATTGGAGGCTGAAAAGGCCACATGCAAGCTGCAAGACTAGGGAATCTGTTGTAGGACTCAATCCAAGGCCAAAGGCCTCAGAACCAGAGAGTCAATGGTGTAACTCTTGGTTCAAGGCCAAAGATCTAAGCTAGGGGGCCATGGCCACTGGTGCAAGGCATGGAGTCCAAAGGCCAGAGAACCTGGAGCACTGATCTGCAAGCCCAGGTTAGGAAAGATAGTGATGGGGGAGGAGGATGTTACCTTTCTTCTGCCTGTTCTGTCTGCTTGAGTCCTCAGTCAGTAAGATGTTGTCACCCACCTCAGCAAGGTGAGTCTCTCTCACTCAGCCATTGGTTCAAATACTCATCTTCTCTGGAAACATCCTCACAGATACTCCCAGAAATGATGCTTTGCCAGTCATCTGAGCATCTCTGTATCCAGTTAAGTTGACACCTAAAACTAACCATCAGAGGTCTACTTCTCATCAACATGACAGATGAATACCTTAAACCACACTTAATCCCTAGGTAAAGGCAGTACCAAGGTCATGACTCCATCCAGCTTGACAAAACTATGCCATCAACACTGATCCCTTCCCCAGAACAGGAGGTATAGTCTGTGAGTGACACTTACTGCTCTCCTGATAACTTAAATACTACTTAACAACATTTAATTACTATATAAATTAATACATCTTATGTCACATGATAAAGGACTAAGAAAGTAATGAAAACAAAGGTCCTTAATCCATGTTTATATACACACAAACACTTCTTAGCAGAAAAGAGAGGACATCCTCAAGCTAAATAGGTCTAGTATTGAAACTGGCCTTATAACTTGTTAGAGTTGATATGTATGACTACCCTTCTGTACTCTTCATACTGCATTCCCTTTATTTTCAGCAGCACCTCAGTGGGGCATGGTTATTTACCTGACGGGATGATCCACACCTTTATTCCTGAAGGTCTGGGTCATTCTTTGTCCTACTGCATTGGGTGATTGAAGTTTCCTACTGACCTTGATCATGGGCACGGTGATACTAGGAGATCCCCTAAAGGGATCTCCTGCAATCTGGACACACTCTTCTCCTTCCTTGTGGAGAAGGAGTCAAATTTCCCCTGGGTGGGAAGGATCAGCCACCTCAGCCAGCACTGTAACTCCCTCTCAACTTATTGAGTCAGAGGCCTGGGGAGCCCAAAGTAGCAAGTGACATCTTAGTTTCTAGTTTAGTGGATCATTGCTGTGTCTCCTGGTGGAATCAAGACCTCAGGCCAGTGGAGACAGAAAGGCCATTGGGGACAGAAAGGAAAAGTTTGCTAGTGAGTCGTGTGAGCCAAGATGAGCAGGGCCACTCCCTTTTCACCTCGTGATTCCTGGACCTGTGAACCCCAGTCGTGCGGGAAACCATAACACACACTGGATGCTGATTCTGAGCTTGCTTCAGCCTGTCAGGTATTGTCACCCAGCTGGCACTTAAGTGTGTCTTTATGTGGCCTTTCCACTGTGCTATCCAGCCAGCTGCTCCAGGATGGAGGGAGACACGGTCAGAATGGTTTTGTACCCCTGTTCTGAGGATTGGGGGTACTAGTGTTTCGTTCTAGAGGTAACTTCTAAGTTCTTTCTGTCCTGAACAAAGAATTGGTCAAGGCAAGCACAGATGGCCCTCTTAACTTCCTCCATTTGGTTCATGACTTCACCCCTCAAGATGTCGTTGTGAGACCGTGAGCTCCATACATAGGATGACAAGGTCTCCACACGCCTCACATTTTGTTGTGATTAGTGTGGCCCATTCTGTCTGTCACACAAAAATCTTTCCTGAGGTCAGGTAACATTTGTTAGTCTCATTGCACCAGCAGATCTGAAACACAGGAAAAGGAGGTCATATACTACAGCTGGGCTATACTTAAAAATTTACCCCAAAGATCTTTATATTTAGGGATCTGTGACATAAAAAGTCTATAGATGTCACTGAGCAACTACAATTCATACACGTTTTAGACAAGGAGAAAAACTGGAAGCCAAAATTATCATAGGAATTCTTGAACCCGTCGGACATGGTGGCACTTGCCTATAATCCTGGCACTCAGGAGGCTGAGGCAGGAGGATCACTGTGAGTTCAAGGCCAGCCTGGACTACAGTAAGGCCAAGGCCAGCATGAAGTATAGTAAGACACTGTCTCAAAAAATCAAACCAAACCAAACCAAAACAACCTAAGAAACTTGAACCCAACAGGATAGAGTGAGGAAGCAAGCTAGCATCGAAGATGCAAACCAGAGAAAAACCACCTATAGGCAGGATTAAACAGGTAGCCCTAGTGTTACCAGGTGTTGGGATGCTGGAGTCTCCTTCCAGAGATAGTTTCTAAGTTCTTTCTGTCCTGTGCAAACAATTGGTCAAGATAAGTGCAAACAGTAGCAAAGTCTTATTAAAGGAAGGAAAAGAAACAGGCTCAGTAGAGCAAGTTTGGGTCAAATAAAAGTAGGAAAATAAGTACACTCTACAGGAGGAGTGGGCTACCATTGTGAGAGCACATAGTAGCAAAATCTCTGAGTGGACTGTTGTTTTTGTATCGCCCACTTCTCAGGATGATATCAGGTCTAGATGTCCTAAGACTGCTCAAGTTCAAGCTGATAGCAGGTCTAGGCTGTCACCTGTGGGAACAGACCTTCCCTAGACACTGCATCTGCTGGTATCTTGACCTAGGAATTCATAGACTCTGGAACTATGAGAAATTAATTTCTGTTGTGTATAAGTTGCCCAGTTTAAGGTACTTTGTTGTAGCAGTGCAAGTAGACTAAGATATGAGAAACCTTATGGTAATGGATAAAGCCTACTGTAAGTCTATAAATGATAATTGTGGAAAAAAACCAATGCATGCAGGGAAAGCAAATCTGTATGCAGAGCATAAATCTACTACAGTAGGGGGAAAACACTGCCCCACCCATGGTGGAAGCCATCCAATGTAACCAGCCTGCCACCAGGTCACTGGCTGATCACCCTTGGGAACAGTACCATACCAAGGGGTCAGTGTTTGTCCCTGCTGCTGGCATATTGGTCACCCAGCGGTGGTTGCAGGCAGGCCAACTTTAGTAAGTGGAAGCACTTCTGCTGAGTCCATTATAACCTTCATCCCTGAACTCCATGACCACTTTGTTCATGGGCCCATTGGGCAATGACAGAAATGACTGGGAAAGAGGCCATCTGGTATCCACAGAATGGGGCACCCTGTTTGGTTGATTATTAAAACTTTCTCTTTTGAGGTCACTCTTTGGAAAACAGTTACATGGAATACAAAGATTTTCATATCCTTCTCCCATTCAGAGAGGTCTATCTACATACCTCTTCCCCAAATTTCCTTGTCATCACTTTTCCAATAGTGTTCCATCCTGGTCCCTAGCCAGACCTTTGGCCACAGCCCATGAATATGCATATATCCACAGACCCAGCCATTTCTCCTTCCAAGCACAGTCCAAAACTCTGTCTTCTGGACAGATCCTGCTCACTACTGTCCCCAGGGATGTTCCAGAGAAGGCTACAGTGCTGCAGCTATCTATTTCTGGTGGTGCCGGCATTTCAGGCAGAACCCTCTGTAACTAAGGCTTGAGACTTCTCTTCCTCTGGCCACTGCTCTTGGGCACTAATTCTCTGTGAGGCCACAGGTATAGGATGGGAGGGAGAAGGCAGTGAGACAAGAGAAGGCATCTATGGCATTTTGGCCACTTCATATAATTTACTTGTGCCCTCAGATGTGGGCCTAATGACACACCCCACTACCGTTTGATAATAGGTTGCTGCTGTGGGTGGATGCCCAACTTTTTTGGCTTGGTGGGAATACTGATGATGGGCAAGCTCATACGGGAACTTGGTAGGCATTCAGTTTCTGCCAGGTCAAGAGCTAGTTCTCAGAAAGGAAGTCATTGTTTGCAGGGCCTTGCTCCAAAATCCTAAAGCCCTGTACTGAGATTCACCTATGGGACCTGCCCAGGGCTTCAGATTGCTATTTCAGTCACCAGACTGTAACTCTTGAGCTGCAGTGTTAGGTGTGGTGTCTGGGTTCAGTGGGCCATGTCCATAAACTCAGTCCAACTCAGCTCTTTGTTCCTTCCAGCATATTTTACTCCCTCTGTGTCTATTTCCACATATGTTCACTGGCTTTCTTTCTTTTCTTTTTTACCGAATTTCTGTCTGTGTAACTTAGAAAACTCAAGTAGTTCTTTTGATACGTAGCACATCTCATCATAGCTCACTCTATCCACACTTCACCTTCTAGGCCTTCCTGGGACCTGACAGTAGTTGTTAAGTCCAGAAGTAAAGAGGAGCTGGGGTGGTGCGGAGAAAGATCTGCAGTCTTGCCTGGCAGCTGCTTCCAGGGAGATTCACTAAAATTTCTTCAGGCAATTCAGAGCTAACCCTCAGGTTGGAGTGGGGAGGCCACTTCCACTGGCAAAGAAGATTCATCAGAATTTAGGGATTCCGTGTCCTGACCTGATTCTTGATGTCTTGAACAAAGAATTGAGCAGGACACATGAAAGGAAGAGCAAGAACAAAAATTTATTTGTAAAGTAAAGGTACATTCCCCAGGATGGGAGTGGGCTAGTGTAAAGAGCTTGCAGTCCAGAGGGAGCTTCATGCTGAGGTTTTAAGCATTAGGGTTTCAATGAGACTGAGGAGTTAGTCTAAGGCTTTTTTTTTCCCCTTGTCAATGAGGGGCTTCCATTGGGTGGTGGGGTTGTTGACAGAGGATCTGTCATGACATCCAAAGCCCACCCAGTGGTCAAAACTGCATAGTCAATGACATGGTAATGTAGGCTAGGATTGGCCAAGGGTTGCTGAAGACCACTGGGCAAAGACCTCTGGATGCATGCCCCACGGACTTCCTGAGTATAAACTATCTGGTTACTTTCATCCATTGCATATAGACCTGGATATGCCGGTCCTGGGCGAATGTTTAACTGAGAAGGTAAATCTGATCCCAAAAGTGGGCTCCAAGACCAACTCTCCCTTCTTATTTCCAGTCATTTCCTCGGCCACCTCCTCCTGCTTCATCCTCCATCTCATCGGGGTCTACTCATGTGCTCCCATCCCAGTCTTTGGGATTCTGCTCTTTCATAGCCAGCCCCCTCAATCCACCAGCATACACCCCACTAGGCTGGGCTCCAACTTGCCTTGTGATTGGATGGGCTCAATATTCAGCTTTCAGCATTTCTGCCCCAAAACTGCAGGAGACAAACTGTCTCTCAGGGTGCGTGCAAGATCCCTTAGGCCCTTTTTGTGGTGCTTCAGAGAGACATCAAACCCTTGAGCACATCCTTCTCTTTCATCATTCTGTTCCCACAACATTAGGAGCAATCAGGAAATGTCATTATGTCCCTTAGTTTTCTGCAAATGTTTGTAAGTACCATATACAGAGTTACTTAGCTCCTGGCTTCTTTATACTGCTAATAGAGTTGTTAGTATCTTTAATCAGCTTAGAGAGCAAATTCCAGGAATTCCTCTTGTTACTGAAATCTGTATTAGTTAGGATTCTCCAGAAGAACAGAAGTTACACATATCTCCACATCTCCGTATCTGTCTATCTAAAATGACAAATTGGCTTGTGTAGTTTTGCAGGTCAAGAAGTCCCACAACTTCCTGTCTGCAGCTGGAGACCCAGGGCAGTTAGTGGAGAAATTCAGTCCACATCTGAAGGATGAGGCCCAGGAGTGCTGATGGTATAAATTCCCAACCAAAGGCAGGAAGAAACCAATGTGCCAGCTCAACAAAGAGGCAGGAAAAGGAGGCAATTCTTCCTTCTTCCACCTTTTGTTCTACTCAGGCCCTCAGTGGGCTCTCAGCTACACAGGGGAAGACTGTCTACTCTATGAGTCCTCTGGTTCAGCTGCTACTCTCATCCAGAAAAACCACTCCCATCACCCTCACACCTTGCAATGCTCATCCTTGACCCTTGCCACCAGTCAGGCTGACACATGGACTTTGCCATCTCTTGTCTGTGTGGTATGGGCTGGGTCCCTCCTCCTTCCAGAGCTCCAACAGCAGCTTGAGTGGCTTCTAGTGTTCCAATGGCAGAAGTAAGGAGAGCTGGGGGTGGTTCCGGCCTGGACAGGATGTAGGTCACTCCCATCTGCTCATCATGGGCCAGAATACTGTCTTGTGCCCAGGAAGTACTGATGGGCCTTATGCCCCAGCACTGCCTTATTCCTTCTTGCATCTGCCACCCTCTCAGTGAGACCCCAGCCTGACCCCATCCTCCCTACCCTGCCTGCATTCCTGAACTGAGTGATGTCAGTGACCTCCCACCTACGATCTTTGCTGTTCCTGACACTGAAGGCCCTTACCCCAGGATACTGAACACTCAGTTTCCTGTGCTCCCTCTGACCAACACACACATGCATGTGCATACACATGTTTGCACACTCACACCACATACACACATATGCACACACCTCCTCCCATACTGGACCTCTGCTTGGAGTTCGCTTTGGCTGCTGGACTGGGACTCCCCAAGCTCCCACAGTTCCTACTCCTACCTTTTCTTCCCTCTCCAGCACTGGCTTCCTGAGTGGCTGCTGGTCTTCTTTCCTCACCAATGGGGCTGTCAGGCAGAGTTCCTGACTGTAGCTCATTGCAGGGGGCAGGGTCAGGCCTAACACCGAGAAAACTGGGCAGCTCCTTCCAGGGAACTCAGAGGGACCCTCCCACACGGGAGGCTATGAAGCAACCCGTCAGGCCTAGGCTACAGGCAGAGAGGGACCAGCCCCCCACCCCCCCCCCCACCTCCAAACAGCCTCTGGAGTTCTCAAAGGGTCCACCCTGGGGCTGAAGCTGGGTCAAGCAGCAGCTGGTGACTCCAGGGTCTGCTCTTAATCAGCCTAGCAGCTGCCCTTGTGCTGCTGCCAGGAGTCACTAGCCCTTCTTAGCCCAGCCTCTACTTTACCCATTAGGAATGTGCATCTTTGTAGCCTGGGAGTGAGTTGGCCCAGGAGAAAGGCTGGAACCCCTCCAGCTGCCAGGGGGATGTCCAGGGAGGTGACACCTAAGGTGCAGTTGAAGAGGATCGGCTGTGGCTCCCCCACCATGCAGGTGAGGTGAGGCCATCAGCCACACTGGACAGGTGGGGACTGAGCACTGCCTATGTACCTGGGGCCATATTCCTGGATACCCATTTCCAGGCCCAGGGTGTATTGCTGTAGGACATTGCCACAGGATCTGGAGCAGTGAGGCCTCCCTTACTGTCATTGTTCCTTTCCTTTGGCCTCTCATGTGACTGAGAAGATGAGGTCCTCCTGGCTGGGTCTGAGAACTGAAGTGTTTCTTGTCTTTACAGGTCACTCTTGTGCCAGCTGGGAGCCTTCTAATACCCACTGCGGGTATCAAGGCAAGGGCCATGACCCACAGACTACGCTGCATGCGGTGGATACAGTGCAGAGCCCCAGAGCCCCAGGCAGGAGCACTATCAAGGTGCCTGTGGGTTGGACCCTCCTTGTCAGCCCGCTCTACAGTAAGAAGCCCCATAGCCCAGGGTCACCTTCTCCTGATAGCAGTGTCTCAGTTTCCCTACCTGGGAAAGGGGATGAGATAGCACTAGGTTGGGACCTGTGTAGGGTACCAGTGCCTGGTCCAGAATTACACGGCCATTGGCATCCTGGAGTGAGAGACTGGGAGTTGGGGCTCAGAGCAAGGTGGGCTGTAGAAGGAACTGTTGGCCCCCACTGTCATTTTTTAGGTCGTAAACTTGTGAAATGTGTCTGTCTAGCAGGAGCCTGTTCACTGTGTATGTGCAGCTTAGAGACTGAGAACAAGGCAGATGCCACAGTAATAAGAACACAGCCATGGAGCCCACAGGGGCTGCACATTCAGCTGGGGAGGGAAGGACCTGGCTGTCATGGGAAGGCTCTTGCAGGACAGATGTGCAGTGAAACCTTGGTTAAGTCTGGCTGCAGCTTCTATAGAACATTCTAGAACCTCTTACAGGGAGTTGGGGCAGGGGAAAGAGCCAGAAGGGCATCCTGAGAGCCTGTGGCCAGCCCAGCTAGGACATTGGAAAGCCATCATGGGGCTGATAAAGGACAGCTGGCAGGATTATGGTTGCCCCTAATAGCACCAGTACCTAGCATCAAGTCAGGCCACTGTGGGCTAGCAGTGTCCCCAGCTGACCCAGTAGCAGGCCGTGTGGGAGGAGGCTGTCACCATCCTCTGGTCAGGGCAAGACCAGGACAGAGGAGGACAGGGCCAGGCTTGCAGGAGCACTCTGAGGATAGGCAGGGTTGTCTTCTAGCTGGATGTGCTGGAAGCTGGCTCTTCCATGCTGAGGGTGATAGGTTCTCAACCACTGTTAAAAGCACTGCTATCCTTCATGCTGTACTCTCTCATCTGCCAGAGTAAGTCAGAAGTTTGTGACAAGGTGATTTCAAACATTTATTCTGAATAGCTGATAGACCATAGAAGAAATTACAATGGAAATTTAAAGATACTTATAAGAGAAGGATACTGAAAAGCTATTAAAAACCCGTGGGATACAGCACAGTGGCATTTGGGAGGAAATGTGTCTTGGTACTTACATTAATTAGAAGACTAGAAGTCAGTGAGTTGAGCATCCACTGGAGGTGCTAGGCTAAGCACAGCAGGGTCAACACACACAGTGCAGGAGGGAAGAAATAAAATGAACAAGAGTAGAAATGAATGAAATGGTGGAAAGATACAATGGAAACGGTCAGCAGTCAAAGCTTCCTTGAGAAGATTAATAAAATTAGCAAAGTCTGGTAAATTGCATCATAAAAAACCAAAAACAACAAGAAGAACAAAAAGAAACTACCAAAAAGAACAAAAAGAACAAGAACAAAAAGAAACTACCAGAAAGAAAAAGGGAAGATTCAGCTGGAAGATAAGAACATAATGTTGATAGATTTCTCTTTCTTTCTTCTTTGTCCTGAGTTTTTTTCTTTCCTTTCCTTTCCTTTCTCTTCCTTTCCTTTTTTTCCTTTTCTTTTCTTTCTTTCTTTCTTTCTTTCTTTCTTTCTTTCTTTCTTTCTTTCTTTCTTTTTTTTTTTGAGACATGGTCTCGCTATGCCATTCAGGTTCACTTTGTAGCCCAGGTTGGTCTCAAACTCATAATGATCTTCCTGCCTCAGCCTTCTGAGTGCTGAGATTACAGGCATGCACCATCACACCCAGCCTTTCTTTTTGAGTTTTGAAAGAGGGCCTTTTTATGTAGCCCAGGCTAGCCTCAAACTTGTGATCCACCTGCCTCAGCCTCCCATGTACTGACATTACAGACATAAGCAAGTTGGCAGTTTCTCATGAACATAAACACATAAGTACTATGTGAACTGCAATCGCATGCCAAGGCGTCTGTCCAAAAGCAATGAAAATCCATGTCCACCCATAAAACTGCACATGGACAGTCATGGATACTTCCCCAAACTAGAATCAACCAAAATGTGCCTTAAAAACAGCTGGTTAGGGCTGAGGATTTAGCTCAGTGGCTCAAGTGTTTACCTGGTAGCCACAAAGTCGTCAGTTTGATCCCTGGTACCGCGTGCCCCCCCGCAAAAAAACACAGATGGTTAAACAAATTTGTTCCCTCCCCCACACACCATGAACTATCAGTCTGCAATGAGAAGGAAAGGAATGTCATTACAGAACATGGCATGAGCAGACCTCAAAAGAATTATGCTGAGTGACAAAGGTCAACCCTGAAGGTCATGTAATTATAATGTCCCTGAAATGACAGTGGAGATGGAGAACAGATTAGTGGTTTTCAGGGTTGTGGATTGTGGGGCGGTTGATGGGTGTGTTAGTCAGCTTTGTGTTATCATGACAAATACTTGAGATAAACAATTTAAGAAGCCTGGTGTGGTACTGCATGCCTGTAATTCCAGCACTCTAGGAAGCTGAGGCAGGAGGATAGTAAATTCAAGCCCAGCTCGGGACAATTTACCAACATAGCAAGACCTTATTTTAAAACAATAAAATAAAATAAAATAAAATTTTAAAAGTCAGAGGTATAGCTGGCTCCCTAGGCTGGAGTGGAGATTTAAAGAAAAAAAAAGATTCACTACATAGTTCAACCCTGCCTTAAAAAAATAGGGCTGGGAGTTTGGCTCAGTGGCTTAAGTGCCTACCTGGCAGATGTGAGGTTGTGAGTTCAATCCCCAGTAAAGATTTATTTTGGCTCATGGTTTCAGAGGTTTTTCTTGTTGTTTTCTGAGATACGGTTTTGCTATGTAGTTCAGACTGACTTTGACCCTGTTGGCATCCTCCTGCCTCAGCCTCCCATGTGCTGGGATTATAGATATGTACTACCAAGTTCATCTGATTTCAAAGATTTTAGTCTATGGTCAGCTGTCTACATTGATTTAGCCCTGTGGTGAGGCAGAAGATTTATGACAGGTAGAGTATGGCAGAGGAAGCTTGCCTTGCCTCATGGCCTCTGGACAGCAAAGAGCAGAAGAGGCAGAGAGGAAGAGGCCAGGGATGAGATATAGTCCCCAAATTTCCACCCCACAACCCACACGGACACACCCAAACATGTGCGTTACTCATCTTCTAGCTGTGCCTCAAGCCAGCCAAGTCGGCAAGCAAGTTTAACCATCAAAGAGGGTGTGGCTGTGCATGGGCAGCAGGAGGGAGCTGGGGGTGAAGTTCTGACTCTTGTGGTGGTCTCCAAAAGTGACATGCATAATGAAACTGCACAGTCTCACTCACAGGGGCGCACCCACGGAGGCGCAGACGAGCCTGTGACCAGCCGTGAGAGCCGGAACTACCCTGTGGGTTCTCGCCGGTGTTGACATTGTGGTTATGCGTGACTCAGCCCTGGGGGAGACTGACGCAGGGTGCACCGAAGCCGGCTGCACATTTCTTTGCAACTTCTTGTGCCTCTTCAGATGGCGGTGTAACGGACTAGCCCCGAGGGTAATAGCTCACTTTACATTTGCGTCTTCCTCATCCATATTCAAGCTGGGCACCTTTGCATGTTTATTAGCCATTTGCACTTTTCCAGCAAATTCCCTGTTACCTATCATTCATTGCTTACTCACATGTTGGATTGTCTTAATCACTTAGCTATCTCAAACGGTCATGTTGAAAATAAACACTAGTTTCATTTCTTTACCCTTTTTAGTTTTAGAACATAATTATATTTAGAGATTTTGTAAATAGCGTTCTCATAGAATTAAGGTTCGGTACCAAAATTGCTTTTTAAAAGATTTTTGATATATTGATTTAAAAACTGCAGTTTCTTACACTTTTATTTTATTTTATTTTTGAGACAGGGTCTGCCTGTGTAATTCAGGCTGGCCTTGAACTCACTACGTGGCCCAGGCTGGTCTCGAATTCGTGGTGATACTCCTGCCTCAACCTCCCAAGTGTGCTGGGATTACAAGTGTGCACCACCATGCTCAGCTAAAAACTACAACTTTGAAAAGCATATTTTGTCTTCGGCAGTTTTATTAAAACATGATGTATGTAATACCAGAAACAGTGCTGCATTAAAGAGAACAGAAAACAGTAGCATCTGCTGTCTCAATGCTTCTTTGGGGCAGAAATTGGAGCATGGCTTAGTTGCAAATCTTCTGGCTCAAGTTCTCTATTGAGACCACCCTCTGTACCCAGGACTGGGGGCTCACCTGCAGGACCCAATTCTATGCCCTCTTAGTGACTAGGGGATGCCAGGACTGGGGGCTCACCTGCAGGACCCAATTCTATGCCCTCTTAGTGACTAGGGGATGCTTCAGTTCTGGTGGGGCCTCACTTTCCCTCCAGCTGGTGGCTGAAAGGCATCCCTAAGACTGCTTGCAATATGGCAGCCGGCTTCCAGTGGGATGCAAAAGAGGGTAGAGAGATGGGGGTCAGTGTTGTTCTATAACCTGTGCAAAAAGCAGGAAGTGACTTCTTGGATGGTGCCTTCACGCTGGGCCCTCCACAGGGCAGTGATCAAGGCAAATACCTATCACTGCTTGAATGTAGGTGACGGACCTATTAGGGTTCTCCAAAGAAACAGAACTAATATACTGACTCTGTTTCTGTATCTATATCTTACACATACATTTCCATACACAAACACAGACTTACTTGAACCTGACCTCTGTAAGTCAGCCCGACAGACTGGAAACTCGGTATCTGCATCAGTCTCGAGGCTGAATTCCTTCTTCCGCGAGAAGCTCAGTCTTTGCTCTTTGGAGGGGACACCTAACAAGACAACTTACTCTACTCCCAGTGTTACAGGCAGCTGAGTTAGTTAGAAATATTACAGGCAGTCAGACAGGGCTAGTTCCTCAAAGGAGCCAAGGCAGAAGTTCCCTGAT
Organism: Dasyprocta punctata; assembly: GCA_004363535.1. Classification (NCBI taxonomy): domain Eukaryota; kingdom Metazoa; phylum Chordata; class Mammalia; order Rodentia; family Dasyproctidae; genus Dasyprocta; species Dasyprocta punctata. The sequence continues at coordinate 14,962 of RJWM01021448.1, forward strand.
ACCTTGGGACTTCTGAGGAGACAGATACCTCCTGCTGTGGGCCAGATCTCAAGATAAAAGGCAGAACAAATGCACCCACATCCTAAGGACTGATATTCTAAGTAGTTCTCTATCAACCTGAGGAAGTCAGGAGTCAGCATCTCAACCCCCTACAGGAAGAGTCATTGTTGTTAAACATCTCCACTTACTACGTGACTCACTTCCCGATTTGTCCTTGATTTAATCAATTTTACCTAAGCAATTAATCTTATTGGTATACCATAGTTATGTCCCACCTTATGCCCACCTTGCAGCTTCCCATTTTTCCCCACCTTGGACCCATCTAACCTCATAGTTTTGCTCTATAAAAGTCCCTAGAAATGACAGTCTTTGGCAACCCACTCGGGGCTCCTTCTGTCCCTCAGACAGAAGCTTTCTTTCTCTCAATAAATATATTCTGCTCTTACCCTCCGTTGTTCTTAAAATTCATTCTTTGATTTTAGAGAACATGAACTCGTGCCGGACATATAGTAGGTTGGGAGTTTCATACCCCTGTATCACCAGTTTACTGATTCAAATGTCTAGCATCTGAGAAAACATCCTTATAGCAACATTTAGACTAGGGTTGGACAAGCAGCTGTGCCCAGGCCAAAGTGACACTTAGAATTCGCCATCAAGGTATATACCTGCTCATTATTCTTCCATTGCTTTCTTGTACCAAAATGTCATAAAAAGATAAAAAACAAACTAAGGATATTTGTTCACCAAAAGTGATCACAAAGAGAGCAGAAGCCAAGCCACAGACATTTACCACACATGTAAACAACACACGATCTCTACCTAGCAATACGTAAAATCTCCCCCATGCATCAGCAAGAAGAGGTACATTACACCATCCAACAATGGGCAAGAGGCACAGATAGGTGTCTTGTAAAAACAGGAATTAGCTACATAAAAAACCTGATTTCTAAGCAGGGAAATGGGATGGTGGTACTGGGATGCAGTATCATCTGACCCCTACCAGACTGGCATAATGTTCAGATGTGTGGATAAGGACATATACCAAGTAGAGTGAGTGGGCACATCATTTGGGACCAATATTTGGAATGCAATTTGACCATGCCTGGAAGGTAACTGCCTCCCACACACAGGGACTTAGAGATCCCTCCACTGGTCAAACATCCCAGAGCAGAGTTTTTCCACAAAGATTTCTGAGATAACTGGAGGCCTTTTTCCAACTGTTATGAAGCAAACCATTGGTTCCCTTTTACACGCACTATTCTCTTCAGTAAGTGCATTGTGTCTTGCACTCTTATACCCATTTTTCCTAGATCTTTATGCCCAGGCTAGGAATTTTCCAAGTCTTTTTATTCTTCTTCCTTTTACTCCTGAATCTCACTGTAACTCTGACTGAAAACAGACAGTAGCACCCATCTCACACAATGAATATTTTATCATATTGAAATTTATTTCAACAAATAAAGTTCATATGATTCTTTTATTTATTTATTCATTTTTTTGATATGGAGTCTCACAACATACCAGGCTGGCCTTGAATTTGCAATCCCCCTGCCTCAGCCTCCTGAGGGCTGAGATTAAAGGTTTGTACCACCATGCCCTGTTTAGTTCATCATTCTTAAACTCAGCCTTCCACCAAGTCTCAGGGCATGGACACAATGCACCCAAGATCTTTATTGCAATTTATCAAAAGCAGCCTTAAATCCAATTTCCAACAGAGTCCTCGTTTCCATTTGAAACCTTAACTGTCCATGTCTCTCAGCACACTTCTGACAGCCAGTCTCTAAACCGACCTAGCTTTTCCCTTATGTCCTAAATTCCCTCTAAGCTCTCTTCAGAATGCCCATAGTGACTACATGCGGCACTCAAGAATTTCCTGGCTGACCCCTCCAAATCCTTTTCTCCTCTGCTAGCTACCAAGTTCCAAAGTCACTTTCACATTTGTAGGTACATATAGTAATAGACCTGCTCTCAGTACTAATTTCCTATGTTAGCTCATGAATAATTACCATAATGAAATACTTGAAGCAAGATACTCCTGAAGAAAAGAGGTTTATTTGGCAGACACAAGGACCAGGGGTCACAGCTGGTGAAGACCTTCTCGCCTGCAGAATCTGGAGGCTGTGCAGGGCATTGCATGTGAAGAGATGCGATACACGAGTGTGCATCTGTGTGGTCTTACTCCCTGTTCTCATTGAGTCACCAGAGACCAACCATGGAGCTCTACCCACGTGACCTATAATCCTTCCCATTTTAGTATGTGTGCTGCCAAATTGAGCACACCTTCTCTAATCCTAATCACTGCCAGAAGGCCCCACCTCTAAACACATCAGATTAAGCTGCTGCTCTTGTAATCCCTCACATTAAACTCCAGCACATGAAGCCCTGTGGAACACACAAACCACAGCAGCACATATCACTGTCTTTGGTCAAGGGACTGGCTTGACATCTGAAGACGTAAGACCGGGGGAAAGTGTCATGGATTTCAGCGGGGTTGACATTTATCCTGTTACTCAAATGAAGCCACCCTGTGGGACACTGGGCTGGTTGGTCAGGCATCATTTAGGACCACAGTGGGAGATGCCACTGCAAGATTGCAGGGTTTTCTACCAATACAGTCTTCCCCGTAGCCAGAGAGTGGTGCCATTCCTCAAACCAGAACCCACAGGATGGGAGCGTGAAGGGTGAAACTGGGGGCAACAATCTTTATGATTATAACCAGTGAGCCATTCTCAAAACTTTTGCTCCTTGGCCTAATGGATCTTACTTTCTTGAGTTGGAGATCTTAGAAACCAATAAAGGAATGCTTCTATTGGAAAACAAAATGATTTTATCATGGTGCTGGGAGTGAGGGATGCACCTGACCATTCTGAGCTTCTTTGTCACTGAGTTAAAAGAACATACAGGCAGCTTGGTAATGGCGACTCTAAAGAGAGGACATACGGAGGCTGCTGCTGAACATGAGTGGGCCTGGGTGGCCCCAGGGTCTGTCCTAACCCCACCTAATTGGTGACAAGCTTTGGAAGAAGGCAGAGTGGGGAACATGGAGTCCTTGTGGAGGAGACAGGCCACAAACGCAGCTATGGCACAGTGACAGCCACAGAGATGAGCATCCTCAGTGCAGCATCTGTTGGAATTTCTGTTTTAAGTATGTTGTATAAATTTATCTCACTTCCTTTTCTTTTTTCTCTTTCCACCATTGCAGCATGTGGGATGTATTGTTGGTGCTTTCTTAACGTTCATTCTATAGTTTGCAGAATAGTGAGATGATATGAATGGAACCAGAGGGGGAACACCCATCACCTGAGACCCAGGACATTGTCTTCTTGGCACAAGTCTTGTGTGTGTTTGGCTGCAGAGGGCCTTATAGGACATGGGAGCTTTCTTTGGAACGTGTCAAGGGGGAAGGAAGGGTGTACGTGCCGGCAGGAGAACAAGGGTGGTGTAGTGGGTCTTTGTCACTTTGTGGCTGCCCATCATCTGATAGTTCTTAGTTTGGGAGTCCCCTCTTTGAGTTGGTTGGTCTGGTGGGGAGCAGGGCCCATCTCTGTGGAAGCTCTTGTCAATTCCCCTGGGACTAAGCTGGGCCAATGTGATATCCCCAGCTCTTAGGAGATTGAGAAAATCATGCAAACATTCAGGGACAACTAGATGGTTCATCACTGAGGTGGTTTGACTGCCCACAGACAGTGTTGTGGGAGATAGGATCTCTCAGTCACTTCCTGTTCCGTGTCCTGCCTTGATCTCTTGAAACAAGTGACTGCGAGACCATTGTAAATCTGATAAGATTTCTCTTTTGGGAAGTTCTGACAAGTGCTACAATTTGGATGGCTCTGGAGGACATTATGCAAGTAAAACAAGCCAGCCACAGAAGGACAAATCCTGCAGGATTCCGCTCATATGACAGCCTCTGGGAAGAGTTGTAGGATTTGAAGGAAATGAGAAAGTTCTGGAGGTGGACAGCGGTGGTGGCTGTACAGCAACGTGAATGTGCTTAACGCCCCTGACCTGTGCACTTATAAGAGGGTTATGATGGAAACTTTAGGTCATGTATATTTGATCACAATATAAAAGAAAAGATTCTCCTTCAGATAGGGAGATTATTTGAGTGGGTCTAAACTTTTTATGGGGCCTCACAAGCGGAGAGCTTTTCCAGCTGGCAGAAATCAGAGAATCTGAACCATGAAGATCCTCCCATATGGACACTTCAGCCTACCTCCTTGACCTGAAGGTGGAGGGGACATAGGAGGAATGGGGTGACTTCAAGGAGCAGAGAGAGACCCTCACTCCAGCCAGGAAGTAATAAGTGACATCAGGCCTACAACTCCAAGAAACTGAATTCTTCCAATAGCCAGAGTGGTCCTGGAAGGAGATTCCCCCAGTAGCCACTGGATCAGGCCTAGTCCTCCTGTCCCCTTGATTTTGGCCTCATGAGCGAAGAGCCTGCCCAATCCACCTGGACTCTGACCCAGAAACCATAACTCAGTGAATGGGTGCAGTGCTAAGTTACCACGTGTGTGCTATCGGTTACAAAATACAAAGAACAAGTGTGGTGGTGGCAGTAATCAGGCAGCATCCTTGCCAGTACTGAGTTTGCCCTGAGTTCGCCCTGAGTTCCCTGCTATTTGGCCTGTTTCTCTCAACTTGTCCTATTCTCTGCATGCTGACATCTACTCCACAGGAACCCCAGGAGTTTGGTGAGTCTTCTCCCCTTCTTTGGGCCCCCCTATGTGGAGGACAACTCCCTTAAGGATGGGGTCACATGAGGATCGCCTCCTCAGGCAGACAGGTGGCTGGACAGGGGACTGGAACAGAGTATGAGTCGTGGGGCCGCTGAGGACCAGCAAAGTGTTCTCTGGGGTCCTAATAGTCAGCAAGAGTCTCCACTTCAGAGGAGTGTCGAGGTATAGGTCCCTTCCTGGGAACGTCTGAAGAGGCCGGACTCCTGGGGCTGGCAGCCATGGGCTCTGACAAGCAGAAGAGATGTTGAGACTCTTCTAGAGTGTTCTAGATAAGACTGTGAATGTGTTCCAGAACATTCTAGAGGTGACTGTGATGCTGTCATAGAATTCTCTGGAGGTGAATGTTCTAGAGGGGTCTGTGGGGTTGTTATAGAATATTCTAGAGGAAACTGGGAGGCTATCATAGAACATTCTAGAGCAGAACGTGAAGTTATTGCAGAACTTTCTAGAACAGATTGTGAGGCAAATGTAGAGTTCTAGAGGAGGCTGAAAGTATCGCAGAATGTTCTTGAGGGGATGGTACACAGAGGGAAGGCAGGATACCAGGACAGGGAGGACCTAGGCAGCCAAAGTGGGGTGAAGTGGCCTGTGTGCCATGGGAGCAGGAGGTTTCTCTTTGCTTCTAGACCTGGGTCCTCCTTGCCATGTGCACAGGGAGCCCTAGTGTTCCCAAAGATTGGGGACCCTGGCCTGGGCTACAAAACATCCATCTCTCTATGCTGGTATCACTGAGGATGGCAGGTATAAGGCCAGGTCTAAGCAGCAGAGTGGAGTACATGCTGGTCTGTATCTCCAGTGTGGCCAGACACCCCAAAGTGCTCCCTCTGGAGAACAAGGTTGGCCCCTGGTCCAAGGGACTTGCCTCCTGGGCAGAGGAGACACCTCAGCAGTGGGAGGTGCGCATGCAGGGGGGCTGGAGATGTCTGGGGAGAGTGGGTGGGTGTTGGTGGGAGCCTACCGTGGGGTCAGCGTGTATGTGCCTTTGTGGTCCAAGTTGTAGCCGGAGAGGATGGCAAACCAGAGGAAGGAACTGAGCAGCATGGCGTATACCTGGGGAGGGAGGAGACCAGAAAGCCTCAACCATTAACAGCAACCCCAGGGTGGGAGTCTCACTCCATCTTAGGAAGTTTCTGGGCTTTGCAGAGTTGAGAAAAGCCCAGCTGCCTTGGGGAAGGAGTGAGGCAGACACTGTCACCCTGGGTCACCTCCCTGGGTCAGTCACTGGATCACCTACCTCTTCTTTAGGCGGAGAGAACCCTCCAAGACCAGAATCCTGGCTTGGGGCTGTAACCTGGGTGCTGCCTTTCCCTGCCCTCCCATGAGGTTGAGGGCTAAGCAGGGCAAAGGGGAAGGAGGTGGGCGGGCCAGTGAGGGAGAGTGTGGGGTACCGTGAGGGCCAGGCCGGCACTGGTCAGCATAGAGACGATGCTTTGGTGGATCCTCAGGAAGCTCTGGATGCTCTGCAGGCAGTCCTAGGCAGGGGCAGTGTGCATGTCACCCACCCTGCCGAAGCAAGTGGGCTTCGAGGAGTTACAGGGCCCAGGAGCCCATACCAGAGAGCTCTGGGATGCAGCGCCATGGATAGGTGAGAAAAAGGGGCACAGAGCTGGCCTCTGCAGAGACTGAGAGGCCACTTCTCTAGGTTCAGGCCGGTGTTTCCTCCTGGGTTGCCCACTGCTCTAAGCTCCTGCATTGTGCTGTATGTCTGGTTCCCCTGTGCAGCTCAAGGCCAACCCAATACCTCAGTGTCCAGAGGGTACTGGCTCATGGGGAGGGCAGAGAAACAGTGGTGGAGAGGCAAGGCTGCCCCCTTTGTGTCCCAACGCCCCAGCTTGTCATCTTAACAGCTTGTCTTTGGTTTTGAAGCAGGTTGATTGCATTTCAGGGAGGCTAAAGAACAGCTGGGCCACATGGACATTCAGGGAGTCACCTCGCTGTCCTGTGGACAAGTTGTCCTCTTATCCCAGCCTGCCTGTGCTGAACTTTTCTCCCAGGGCCCTTTATAGCCTGGTCATGCCTCCTTGCCACTCTGGGGTACGTGGGGCAGCCCCTGGCCTTGGTTTTGAGTCAGGACGCGGGACTGTCCCTGGGTGGATGAGGCTCCCTGACTCTCAGCTCCTCCCCAGCACGTTGCCCTACTGGCCCTTGGGGCGGGTGCTATGGCTCCCTCCCCCACTGGGCCTCCAGCCATCCCCGTCCTCCTCTGCTTCTTGGAGGGTTGCCAGGCACCTCAAGCCATGAGATAGGGCGAGTTTGTTTCCAGGACATAGGGGAGGCTCAGGAGGGGGTTGGGTAGCAGCAGCAGAGAAGAGAGGGAGGGTGAGTCCCGGTCCAGGCTTCAGGGAGAATGGGCCAAGGCCTGTCTGACTGCCCCCACTCCCTGCAGCCCCACCTCTCCCGTGGAGTGCTGTTCTACTCCTTCCGGCCTCCTCAAAATGCCTGCCGCTTTTCTCCAGACAGAGCTGACCACCCTGATCTATGGGTTTTTGGCACTGAGACCCTGTCTGTGAGCTTCTAGAAGTTTCTAAGGGTAGTTCTCCCCTGGCTGGGGGAGTGAGTGGACACGTGCCCTGCATCCAGGGCTGCTGGACACCCATGGGCTTCATGCATTTCCCGCTGTCTCCTGCCCTTCTGTAGCAGGCCCCTTGCGGGAGAGACCAAGTGGACACAAGATGTTCCCGGACCTCAGGCTTGTCCCCAGAGCCCTTGCCTGGCCATGTCTTGGTCCGCTACTCTTCCTTCTCACCCTTTTTTTTTTTTTTTTTTTTTTTTGCGGCACTGGGGATCGAACTCAAAACCTTGTGCCTGCCAGACAGGCACTTACGCCTGCTGTGCCAAACTCCTGGTCCTAGTTTTTTGAGACAGGGTCACACTATGTAGCTCAGGCCAACCTTGCACTCGCATTGTAGCCCAAGCCAGCCTCGAACTCACAACGCTCCTCCTACCTCAGCCTCCTGAGTGTGGGATTAAAGGCGTGCACCACCACGCCCGGCTCCTTCTCACCTTTCTTGCAGCTTTCTCACCCTGGCACAGGTCAGCTTCGGAGCTCTCCAGAAGTCCGAAAGGAGATCTCTTCCCGCAGCACACAAACTACAGGACAGATGCATGGGGCCATGGGAAGGGGGCAGGACAGATGGAGAAAGTGAGGCACTGGAAGGATAAATGACCTAGGCGGGTCCTGTGGAACTGCCCTCTCCCCCCAGGCTGTCAAAGCTGATTCTGCTACAGTCACCTGCAACCTAACCTTGGAGGGGAGTAGCCTGATTTCCAAAGTGACCTTGCTTGGGACTTGAGGCTGGCAACCCTCTCACAATGGGGCCTGTGTAGGGGGGATGGAACGCTTGCTTTCTTCAATGCTGTTCTCACTGTATTGAAATTCTTAGTAGTTTTTGTTTGTTTGTTGCTTTTAACATGGGCCCCACAGGTCTATTTGCATTGGTCCCAAACATTCGGCAGCCAGCCCTAGTCCCTATTCCCGGGATAGGCATTCCTTGCTCCCTGCCCCCACCCCCCAAAAGAGCAGCCATGGCCTGCATCCTGGGAACCCTACCTCTTAGTACCTGGTCTGAGATGGCTGACTGGGGGGCAGAGGACGTTGGGACCCATTCTCCAGATCACAGTGAGGCTGGGCAGCCCACTGCTTTCTCTGCAGCTTACTGTGTCCTGGATGGCAGCCAACTCCTGCCAGTGAACGCTGGACGGGCTCCTCACTGCTCGGTCATACACAAGATCATAGGTATCCAACATGGCATCCTCCACCTGTACCAGAGTATTATGGAGAGGTCCTAGTGTGGGGGACACTATAGGCAACCCCCATCCCATGATAGAGCTCCCCAGTCAAAGGTGGATCCCCACGTCCCAGCAGGCCCTTCTCCTCCAGGCGGAGCTCCCTGCACTCAGTACCCTGGGTAGGAGGACAGAGTGGTTCCTGAACTTCATTTGTGGGGCCTTTGCCCCAATCATGCTATCCACATGGTCCTCCTGGTCCCTGGGGATCCTGAGGGACAAAGAAGAGGTTGAGCTCTGTTGCTCACCCCTAGAAGTGGTCTTGGGGAGAAGGGGCCAGTGAAAGAAGTGTCCTCCTCGCTACTGTCAGTCTGGACATGGATGATGGGACCTGGTAAGAAGTCTCAGAAAGGCCTGTGGTTGGGACCTTAGCTCCCCAAAGTTACTTATAGGGCTTTCCCCAGAACTACCCAGGATCCTATGCAGCTGGGCTCCATGTAAAGTCTTTGACCTGGGAAGCCATGGGCACCTGGAGTCAGTTCCAGGTGGAAGAGACCACATGAGGGCAGAGTAGGGTGGAGGTCTGTGGCAGTGTTGACCACCCAGGCTGTTTCTGTGTTCTCACTGCACCTAACAAACCTGGACCTGGTAGGCTGTGTCCTCCCAAACACAACCTCCTTGCCCCTGTTCACCCTGCCCATCAAAATGCTCCCCCCTCATCAAGAGATCCTTTAGAGATCAACTAGAATCTTGCCTCCTTGAGGAAGGTGTCCCTGAGTGCCCCACAGGTCTCTGGCCCAGGACAGAGCTCCTGATGCCTCCCCCCGCCTCAGGGACCCTGAGTCTACCCTACTCCTTGTGAGGTGCAATCAACTGTGAGACACTGAGGGGTGCTCAGGCTGCCCTAAAGAGCTGGACATGAATGGTGGATCTGGGCCTGCTCTGGACACTCATGTCTGCCATCCAGAAAGACAGGAGCTGCCCTGGGGTTCCCATTGTGTTGGGGCCTGGGCCCCCTGCAGGACTGGGGAGCTTTCTGCCAGCCGTGCACCTGCCTGGCAGCCCCAGCGGGAGCCATACAGATATCCTATGCCAAATGATGCCCCTGGCACTGATGAATCTCTCTCCACTAATGGCTCAAGTCAGGCATCCCTCCATGAGTCATCCCTAACTCAGTCACCTCTGTCTTCCTCCGCCCACTGAGGACAGGCACCAGGCTGGCCTTGACCACTGGCCCACCCAGGCAGCGGTCCTCTCTGGCTGTAGCCTCCTTGAGTGTAAAAGGGGAACATAGTCCTGCTGGGCCACTGCATCCTCTTGTGAGAGCTGGACCTTTATAAACCTGGCTTGGGCTGGGCAGGGCAGATCCCTCATCCTCCACTATGAAGACTTCATTTCCCCTGATGTCCCCTACCATGGCCCAGGGAGGACGAACATGCCCCAGGGCCCTGTGCCAGCTCTCCTTATCCCTGTAGGACAGTAAGAATAATGTCATCTCTAGGGGCGGAGGGGCTTGCGTGACCTGGTTGCCAGGTGACTCTCCATGACTGAGGATGTAGGATTCCACCTCAGGCCCAACAGCCTGGGTGTAGGGACCCCGTGTGGTCAAACTAGGATCTCCCTGCAGGGCCCTGCACCTGGCTGGTACTTCAAATCAATGTTTGTCCCTGTTATGGGGTTCAGATGGCCTCTGTTGGGGACTGAAGCCCATATTTCTCATGACAACCAGTGGCTTCTTTCCTACCCAGTGCTGGGACGCCATGCCTCAATTACTAGTTGCCCATGGGTCATCCCCTGGAAGAGTCTGGAACTGCGGAGCTAGGGAGATCTCCTGCTGACTAGTTCATCAGACAGTGTGCTTCTCAAGCAGCTGCAGACTGATGTCCAGGACATCCCCAGGACTTGTCCCCAAGCCCAGGCCACTCCTGATGCCTGTCATGGCTTGGTTACTCTCTGCCACCTCCCTCTCCGCTGCCATATTGCTGGCTCTGGGTGGCATAAACCAAGCCTGGAGCTTGGGGAAAGACCCCATGAAGAACTGCAGGTGGTCTGGCTAGAACATTCAGGGGGAAGTATCAGGCCCCCAGGAGGCTAAAGAATATGCCCAATGTGAGACTGCGCCTCATACACTGTGCTTGTCCTGGCATGAATTATTAAAGCAGCCAGGCAATCCATTTTCCCTGATGCAGACTTGAAGTCTCATCTGGGATTGGCAGGGGAGCTGTGGCAAGTGGCTCTCAGGTAGCGGTGAGAGCGTAATTAATTGCCCTCACACTCTGTATTCATCGCACGGTGGCCTGGTCTGCACTGCTGTCCTCGCCAGCCTTGGGGCTCTTACCAAGGCTCCAATGTCCCTGAAGCAGCAGCCAGGGCAGCCTGCGACTGGAAGCTCTTGGGAGGGGCTCCCCACTCCCACCCTGGGCCAGAGTCTGTATCTTCCAGGATGAATAAGGTCTCTCTTCCCTTTATTCTCAGGCCTCCCATCTGTATGGTGGCCTGGGTAATTCATCTGGAGCCCTTGTTTCTGGATATTTTAGGGGTCTCCCTGGGGGAGTATAGATGGAATATGGGCTGAAAGGGCCTGGCTGTACGCTCAGTTCCCACGTCCACTTTACCAGGGTACAGTCTGGGTACTTTCTCCTTTTCCCCCAAGGGGCTGCTACTAGGGGCTGTGAATAGGCCCAGGGCTGAAATTTTTCTGGCTCACCCCACGGGTGGGTGGACACAGGATGGAGGCCTGTCTGCTCGTCTCGCTCAGGTGCCAAACACCACTTCATCCAAGCCCATGACAGTTCTGAACTAATCCCATGTTATGCAGGACTGACTGTCTGGGGGCAGGGAGGGGATTGGGGCACAGGGCTGGGGAGAGCAGGTGTTGCAGAGAAGTCTGACTAATCCTTTGCCCACTGACTTATTTCCACCTTGCAGCAGCCCCTTGAATAAGGGTCTTGACATGCCTTTCACAGACAAGGAAGGTGAGGCCTGGGGAAACTGCCAAGGGTGTCCTACAGACCTCTGTCACCCAAGCCACCCATCTGCCTGTAGGCCCTGACGTCCACACATGGACGATGGTAGAAATTAAAACCCACAGGAGAGGCAATATGTGCCCTCCCTACCAAGGCCTAGAAAGAAGCTCCCACCCACCTGGAGTCACATGGGGCTGGAGGACTATTCTGAGGGCCGTGCTAGGGCATGGGCAGGATGAGGACATTTGATAGTGCGGGGGATGGAGTGTGGGACTGAAGTAGGTTGGAGAAGAGGCCTGGCTGGGAGCCATACACAGTTTGTACCCTCCATTTCCCAGTAAGCAGGCCCCAGCTGGGTTCTGTCCTGTGGCCCCTGCAAGGCCTCCTTCCCTCCAGAACCATGAGTCCCAGGCTCAGCGTATAAACACAGCTTCAGAGCTCGGGTGCACAGACTGAGAGACACCAGGCAGGCCCCAGGGTACCTGGCAGCTGTCTTGACAGAGGCCACCCATGCTGTGACCCGGACTTCCAACCTGCTGGACCACCCCTCAGTGGACAGGAAATATGACACCAAAATACTGGCCTGATCTGCCTCACCCATGGTGGGACTGCTGAACACCCCTCCCCCAAACCACAGTGACTGAGGGCTGGATCCTCTTCCAGATCCTTTTGGCTGGATGAAATGGTGTCTTCCTTTTAAATCTTGGTGCGGGGTGTGTGTGTGTGTGTGTGTGTGTGTGTGTGTGTGGCACTTTGGGGAGACCCTTGAGCAGGGAGAAGAAATGAGGCAGCCATGCTGGACAAAGAGCCTGGAGCTCCCTCTCATCCTGGCACTGCCAAGATGACCCCAAAAGCCCTGAGGCCCCCCATCTGCACACCGCGGGAATGACCCACAGTCACGCTCAAGGCCTGCCAGTGTGGTCACTGTCAGCGTGAAGGCACACAGCTTGAGCTCCCAGGAGAGACAAGCCAGTTACCTACCTGTCCAGCCACCCTCTGGAGTCTGTGTCTCACATGGCCGATACCATGTTTGGGAGTGATGCCTGGGAAACTGGGTATTTAATACTTGGAGGATATGGGCTTCTCGGTCCACCTGAGTTTTTCTGCTGGTCCTGAGGCATGTGGGGCTTCTCCAGCTTTTCTCCTGGTCTGGGCTCTCAAAGGGGTGGGCTGGAGCCTGAGTTCTGTTACCAGGGTTTCCACTGCTGGGGACCAGGAAGACCTTCTTCCCACTCCAACCCACTGGCCTCTGAGCAGGGAACCCTAAGACCCAAGTCTGGGGAGTCATTGGGCTAGGCCCACTTCCAGGCAAGTCAACATCTAGGAAGGAAAGGACGCCATCTTGTGAATGAGGCAGAGCCACACCGTCCAAGTTTGAGCCAGGATGGCAGTCTCACTGCATTTTCTGGAACATTCTACCCTTCCAATAAGTCTGTCTCAAGCAGGGCCTTGTCCATTCTTGCTGCCTCCCTGAGCTCCGAGGAGAATCTTCCAGTGGAAAGGGCAGGCTGAAAGGACCTCAGGAAGAAGAGGGGGCAGGGGCTGGGCTTCCCTTTCCCTCCCCAGGAAGCAGCCCAGGAAAGGACCCCAGCACCTTGACCTCTGCACTGCCTACTGTGCTCCCTGTCCCCGGCTCCCTCCTCCATGCTGATGGACACACCCAGAGGGGCCTCCCTAGCCTTTGCTCCTTGCTGGGGACCTTGTGCTGCAGGGTGGGGGCCCTGGCACTCACCTGGGTGGGGCTGTGGAACCTCCAGTAGGCCACCTGCAGTAGGGCACAGAACGCCAGAACAAAGCACAGGAAGCCCTGGGGATGGAGGGGGCATGGGTCACAGGAGCCAGGTAAGTGTCTTATGGGCAAGGAGGCAGCGCACAAGGAAGGCCACATCCCCAGTGGAGCTTGGTTGAAGTGTGAATTTGAGCCCTGCTCCCCACTGATAAAGGGGAGACCTCAGGTGGCAAGGAGAGCTTGAGCGACTGGCCCCCTTTCCATCCCTTCTGGTCCTTTCTGGAAATTCTTGCTATTCTTCTGTCTGGCATCAACCACAGCATCACAGCCCCTGCCCCCGGAACACACTGAATCCCTAGGATAATGGAGACCTCTGCCCGCAGCTGATCCAAGAGGGAGGAGCAACATAATATCCTTGCGCCTGGAATTTTGGGAGAAGACACTTCCCTCTTTAAGGCAGGGAGCTAGCTGCCTCCCACACGCAGAGCACCATGTAGGTTCTTTATTTTCTGAGACTTCACTCCAGAGAGACCCTGGACTCGCTCAAAACCACGGCCCACAGCCCTGAACAGCCAATATTCCGACCATGCCCTGCCAAGGTGAGCTCCCCACCCTTCGTCCACACCGCTGCCTGAGACTGTTGGGGCTTCACCTCCCATTCACCACTCCTCACTCCGCCTTTCTTTCTCTAGTCAGGGTCTAGACTTTTGAGACTCTCCTTTGCAGAAACTGATGGACCTCACAGACACCTCTTCTGAAAACGCACATCTCCCCGCCCCCTGCTCTCTTTCCCTCCTCTACCTCATCCCCCTCCCCCTCCGTCGCCCCCCCAGGCCATGTTCACCATCTGGAACCCATCGCTCAGTGCTGCCTCCCAGGCTTGAGGCCGTGAGCCAGCTCTGAAAACCAGCATTTTCCAGAAACCATTCCATTCCTTAGGAGAAAGCGCACCAACCCCCACCCCAACCCCACTGAGACGGTTTGGGGCAGTGGACGGGCCCACCCAGCCTCGCCAAGGCCTGCACAGTACAGGGGCAGCTGCAAGGGGCCAAGAAACCACGGGCATTTTCTTTCTCCTCATCTTAAGTGAACATAAGTAAATAAATCCATGGACAATTGGAATCAGCTTCCTTGGGCTGCTACAGTCAGTTTGGCTGTCCTGGGCCGACTCTCGCTGTCATTTCCTGTGCTGGAGGCTGTAGGAGGCGGGGGCAGGAAGGGGCAAGGAGGGGACAGCTGGGCACCAGGGAAGATGGAAAAAAATTTTCCATTCCTTGCTCCCCAAGCTCCAGCCCCTTTCACATGTGCTTACGCATGCAGACACACCAGAAACAACCTGGAGACAGTCTCACTGGAGCTGCAGCTAAGGCATGTGAGGGCAAGTAACACACACACACACACACACACACAGGACACACACACACACACACACGCATAGCCATAGCCCCCCCCCCCCCCGTAGCTTAGTGGAACAGGTGTCAGGGTGGTCTCCCAGTGACCCTATGGTGGCTATGGCTGAGTGCAGGGACTAGGCTGGGTGTGTCAGAGCCCATAACAGCTTGAAGTGGTCCTAGGAGCCTAACCTGCACAGACATCTGGCTGGGGGATTCCAGGCTTTTCCTATAAGCAGACCCACATAGTTGCTCCCAAGGTCCTGAGTCTGGCTACAGAGGCAGAATTGAAATCTCGGGTGCTCCCTGACGTCCATGCCCACAGAGCAAAGGCAGAGCACAGGCCTGGGGAAGGTCCTCGTGGGGCTGGGCAGCACAGACCTGGGGGCGTCTTCAGTTTTCTGCCCTGTGGCCTCAAACCCAGCTCTCCAGTGCCCCCTGGTGGTCGGTGTTGCAGCCTTCCTGCAGAACACGTTCAGACCCAGGCCTAGGGGGCTTTCATCCCTCTAGGGTGAAAGGGCCACCGGCCCTGTCACCTTCTCACTGGGGCCGCCCTCTCAGCCCAAAAGCCAGACTGCGTAGGCCTAGGTTTTAGTGTACGTCCATGATTGGCACTGTCCCTCTCGCTCCTGTGTCCATTATAGTTATGTTCCTATGGCCTCACCAATTTCATGTAATCATGGCATGCATGCCACTGAGTCTAGCGTTCATGATTAGTTTTTTGTCTAGCACTGGGATTGGTGATGTGAGTGCTGCATCTGCCCAGGGGTGGAGCCGACATACAGTGTAAGGGTGGTAAGAAGGCGTGTCTTTCCTCTCTTGCCGGTTTGCGCGGGCTGTTTTGCAGCCGCCATGAATGGTTGGCCCCCCAGCCACGCCACCCTGCCTTGCAGCCAGCTGAGTATGGACTGAAACCCCCAAGAACTGTAAGAAATAAACCTTTCCTTCCCTAATTTTGGGCGTCAGGTATTCTGTCTCAGCAACGAGTGAAAAGTAACTAAGACAGTCCCCGAAGGGGGAATCTTGGTGAGATTGGAGTGTGGGATGCCACTCAGCTCCCTCAGGCTCACCCAAGGACCAGCTTGCCCCAGCAGTGGCTCTAGGAGGTTGATTCTGACTGTGTCCTTGGGGACATTTGTAGACCAGGGGTCCTGAGCAAATCTGGACTGAACATGAGACCTGGGTGAGAACCTCCCAGTCTGTAAACCCAGGAGGCCCTGTCCTTGGGAGTCCAGTTCTACACCCCACCCAGAGAGCAAAACCCCAAGCACAGGCTCCCGAGGGTCTCTGACCTCCTGAACCACTCCCAGGGCGGAGTGCGGTAGGCCAATGCGCAAGAGTAGGGCTCTGTAGGGCTGGAATTGGGAAGCGGGGATGTCATAGCTGGAGTAGGGGAATAGGTGGGAGCCCAGGGAACCAGGGAGGAACCGCCTCAGCTTAGGTGAGAGGGGAGGGTCTGATGGGGCAGAGGCAGGAAGGTTGGCCAAGGGAAGGTCTAGGGACTATGAAATCTCGGGGTGCAGGAGAGTCATCTGGTAGCTGGAAAGCATGGGGCTTAGGAGGGGATCTAGGCTGGAGGGCTCCACAGAGGCTACTTCTCTGACCCTCCCTGGTCTCCTCCAAATGGGAAATGAGCCTTGCCCCAACCCCAACCCCAGAGACTGCTGGGTAACTGAACCAGGTGCTCCCAGAGTCTTTGGGGGTGGCTTCCGAGGCTGGGAAGGCCAGCTCTGCTTTTCAGAGCTCCTGTAGGCCCTTTACAAATTACAAAGAAAATGAGGTAAAGTAGGGTCCACATGGAGGGCCCAAGTGGCCTTGGGGGGGGGGCACAACTGTCCCTGGTGGAGGGACCTGAGGGGATGGGAAGTCAAGGATTTGTAAGAACTCACCCCAGCCATGAGGCCCTGGGCCTCCTTCACAGCAGCTGTGGTGCTCAGGGAGGCCCCCAGGATCAACAGGGCAGCCAGGCTGATCCCCACACAGAAGGCTGCAGAGGAAGAGAGAAGAAGAGAGTTGGGGATACTGGGACAGGGCCTGATGCAGAGTCTGCACCTGAACTCCGTCTCGGGGGTCATGGGTGCTCGCCTGCTGGGGAAACTCTGAATGGACTTCCTTTCCCCTTCAAATACGGACGTGCCTCCCACTGCCCAACAACCTTTCTTCCCAAGGCAAGGAGGAGACTAAACCCCACCCCCCATTTTTCAGCCTGCCGTCCCTGCCTGGAGATTAATTTTCAAGGCGTATCCTCATACCCTCGTGACAGGTGGCTTGTGGAGCTGTGACCTTATCAGTCCAAACCCAAGCCTCAGGCTTCCTGCTCTGGGGAGGCTCAGAGCTTTGGGAGACGGGAGGCTGGGGGCTGGGTCCACCAGGCCCACATTGTTTCCCCTACCATTGCCTATTGGGCAGTTGCCTTCCTGGGGTGCTTCTGTCTGAGATGTTCTTTCATTACAGCAGCCTTCCTTGTTCTTTGGAAGGGGTCACTAGGCAGGCTCTGGCCCTTTCTTGGCATTTTCTGCTTCTGAACATTGTGTATTCCACGGCTGAGTCTCACAGGCCCTGCTCGAGGCAGCCCCTGTCACAGGTGAGTACCGAAAGCAAGGACCTTGGGTCTGATGTGACTGAACAACTATGCTGTTCTATACTCCCGGGGGATTGCAGGCCTAGGACACCAGCCTTTGTCCAGACCCAGCTTCTGTTTGGTGGAGCCAGGATGCCAGGGCTGTCCTTCTCTGCCTAAGCCCCTGGTTCTTCCCAACCAGCTCCTCTGATCACCTAGAGCCCAGTATCTGGGACCTCATGCCCAGTCCAGACTTGCTCCAGCCACCTCTGCTCTGCCCACCCCTGATCACACTTACCCCAGTGGTGCACAGTGTCATACGGGTTCCTCTCCAAGGACACGCGGCGCATGACGGCAAAATGATCTCCAAAGTACATGAGAACTGCCATGGTGGCCACCGAGAAGCCCAGCAGCTGTGGGTGGGGCAGGCTCAGAGCATGGGCTCAGGGGTGAGGACAGCCACAGAGCACCCCCCTACCCTTTCCAAAGGCAAGATCTGGGCTCCCAGAGCCCAAATTAGGCCTGCTCCAGGGTCCTGGTCTCACAGGAATCAGGCCAGCTGCTGGGAGTTCTGAGTATTTTTGTGGAGTGCTTTCAATGAAGTCTTTGCCCTAGACACCTCCTTCCCACACGCACATACACACACACAAATACTGACAAGCACCTGCACTCATGGTCATTGCACAGCTCCCTCAGGGACCCAGAACCTTGCATCCATCTATCTCTAGAGCCCTGCAGCCCTGGACCTTTCCCAGTCCAGTGAGAGTGTCCACAAGGGCAGGAAGCAAGCCCTGGAGCCCAGGCAGCTAGCACCCCTTCCCTGTCAACCTCCTCTCAACCCAGGGTCACCTCCGTCCAAGGCCTCAGGCCCAACCCAGGCTCCTCAGAAGGGTGGACACTGCCCATAGACATCCTGCCCAGATGCACACAGCCTGCTGGGCCCATGACCAGGGCCCCTGGGCCAAGTCTGCAGGGCAGGTTGGGCAGGAGGGCTGGTGTATGCACATAGAGGGGCGACCCCGGGTACAGGCACACTGGCCTCCCTACCTCCACCCTCCTGCCCAGCCTGCTTGTTACCAAGATGAAGAAGCTGGTGGCCAGCATCTGGCATTTGGCAGCCCTGACCCGACTCCCAGGCCTCATGGTCTTCTCCTCTTCCCTCTCCTCTCCTCTCCTCTCCTCTCCTCTCCTCTCCTCTCCTCTCCTCTCCTCCCGCTCCACCCCTCCCCTCCAGTTGTCCCCTCCCCTGCCTTTTCTTCTCTTCTCCATTACTGTGGTTTCCTGCTGGGTGGGGACCTCTGACCACAGTTGCCCGCCCAGAAGGGAGGCTGTGTCCGCCCATCTGTCAACATAACCCCTACAACAGAGTGCCTGGGTGCCCCGAAGAAGGGTAGGCAGGAAGGGGAGGGCCAGTGTTTCTGGGGCCAGCTCCTGCACCCCTGCTGCCCACAGCCTGGCCCAAGACACCAGGGCATTTGCTGATATGGAGGCCTCCCTGGTGGGCGTGGCTTTGTTCCTACTGTGGCCAGGCCAGAACCAGGGCGTGGCAGGTGAGGCAGAGGGTGCCTGGGGAGGGGTGGCCCCCCTGTAGTGGGGTGTGCAAGTGGGGGTGGAGGTTTCACCCTAGAAGTCCTCCTGGGGACTAATCCTTGGAGGAATTTGGGAGACAGGGCCTCATCTGACACCATTAGTAAAAGTCTACAAAGAGGACCGCCTGCAGTGCTCTGTGACAGTTACAGTTTTGTTTTATTTTGTTTTGTTTTTGAGACAGTGTCTTGCTATGTAGTTCAGGCTGGCCTTGAATTCACTATGTAACCCAGGCTGGCCTCACACTCATGGTGATACTCTTGCCTCAGCCTCCTGAGTGCTGGGATTACAGACGTGCCACTATGCCTGGCTTGACAGCTACACTTTTGAATGGTAATTTGGTTTCCAGTATCTTCAAGGCACCAATGAGGAGTCTAGAAAGAGCATCTTGGGACCTCGTGGGTGGGCTGGGTCTCACTCATACCACGTGGGACTCCTTTGTTACCAAGTGATGTAAACAATAGATAAGGCCAACTTGGCAAACCCAGACCATGTGGATCACACCAGGTGAATTTTTTTTTGTGTGTGTATGTGGTATTGGGGTTCAAACTCACAACCTTGTGCCTGCCAGACAGGTGCTTAAGGCACTGAGCCAAACTCCCAGCCCTAGTTTTTTGAGACAGGGTCACACTGTGTAGTTCAGGCCGGCCTTGCTCACATTGTAGCCCAAGCAGGCCTCGAACTCACAATGCTCCTCCTACCTCAGCCTCATGAGTGCTGGGGTTAAAGGCATGCGCCACCACACCAGGCTCCACCAGGTGGATCTTTAGCGTCCAAGACAAACCTTAACATGACATCAGTGTGCTATGTGAAACCACGGTTGGGTTGCATCTGCTTGTTCTAAAACACTGCAGCCCTGCTTAGTGCTAGCTCATGGTAGGTGGGCTCTCCTATGCCCTGCTCCTCTTCCGTATCTATTTATGTGGGGTGCTAGACATGAGGGAATCTGGGGGCACAGAGAGTTGTGGGTACAGTGACCCCTCAGTCTTCTAGAAACCTGTAGAACAGGGCTCTTATGCTGGCCAGCTGTTCCCACCAGCCACCAGCATTGCTTTTTGGAGGATGGATCAGGCCAGGGAAGGGCTGTCACTAGAGAACATTGCTGTGACCCCTTCTTCCCCTCTGCCTAAGAAAGGGGGCAGTGGGACCTTTCATTCCTCCCAGTCCCCCCGGTAGCCCCTCTGCAACTCTTATCCCTTGGAACCCTCCTATGGTTCCAGGTGGAGGCCCTGGAGCCAGCCCAGGTGTGGCCCAGGCAGGGGTCCAGGTGCAAAAGGAGGGTCTGCAGTGCGTGAGGCCCAGAGACTGTGCAGGGTCAGCCCATTCAGCTTTGTCTGCAGTGGAGATAAGCTGTCACTGCTGTGTCTTGCTCATTCCTGGAACAGTCTGTCTCTAACTGCATTGAACGGCAGCCACGGGCAACCTCCGGGAAGTAGCCTGGACACAGCACAGCCTCTGCACTGAATGTGGAAAGCTTTCAGAGTGGTGCCAGGAACCCTGTACAAGTGGCCTCATTGTATCTTCTCAAAGTGGCCAGAACCCCAGGTCAGACAATCTAGGACACAAGTCTGACTACAGTCCTCTTTCCTGGACCCAAGATCAGGGCCAGGGAGCTGCTGTGTTGCAGGGGCCATCAGCTTTGTCCTGGTGGGACCCCTCTTGAGCCCCTGCAAGCAGGAGGGACAGGTCGACGGAAGCTACTGCCTGCTATCCACCTGCCCATCCTCTCTGGACA
>RJWM01021449.1:0-35329 GCA_004363535.1 Dasyprocta punctata
GTTAATGTAAGAAACCATTTTAAAGATAACGATGCGCAAATTGCAACCACTGTCAAGCTTCTATCTTCCGGCTTTGTAAACCTGCAATGTTGTGTATTTACGCTAGTTGTTTGCTTGTCTCCTTTGCTTGTTGTTTTTACTATATATGTCGTTTTTTTTGTTGTTGTTGTTGTAGTTTTTGTTTGTTTTGTTTTTCTTCACTCAAATAAAATTAAAAAAAAATTATATGATCATCTCAAGAAGTGGAGAAAAAGCTGTCAGTAAAATTCCACATCTTTTCACAATACCGCCCTGAATAAATGAGGCCTAGAACGTAAGACCTCAACATCACCGAGACCGCACATGGCAGACCTGATGGCCAACTGGGGAAAACTGAAAGTGTTTCCTCTACAATCAGGAAGTGGTCAAGGGTGTTCAGTCTTATTCACCAAGTACTGGGAACTTTAGCCATAGCCATCAGGCAAGAGAAACAAACAGAAAAGATACAGATAGGAAAATAGTCACTTTATCCCTGTTGGCAGATACAACTTTATACCTAGAAAACCCTGAACAGTTCACTGAAAGTATCTTAGAACTGATAAATTCCTCAGAGCAGCAGGGTACAAAATCAACATACCAAAATTATCAGCGTATCCATAAACCAATAATGAACTCTCTGAGAAAGAAATTAAGAAAACAATCCCACTCACAATAACCTCAAAAAAACAAATAAATCAAATATTTAAGAATAAACCTAACCAAGGAGGCAAAAGACCCATATGAGGAAAGACACTGAAGAGGACACTATGGGACAGAAAGACCTCCCATATTCATGGATTGAAAGAATTGGTACTGATAAAATGTTTATGCTACCGAAAGTGATCTACAGATCCAATGCACTCCCCACAGGATACCAATGACACTCTACACAGAACTAGAAAAAAGTCCAAAATTTCACACAGAAGCACAAAAGACCAAGAATAGCCAAAGCACTTCTGAGCAAAAAGAGCAATGCTGGAGGCATCATAATACCTGATTTCAAAATAGACCACAGAGCCACAGTAAGAAAGACATTACAGCATAAAAAGAGTCATAAAGACCAGCAGTATAGAACGGAGGATCCAGGAATGAGGCAACACATCAGCCACCTGCTTCTTGACGAAGAAGCTGAAAACATACACTGCAGAGAAGACAGTCTCTCCCATAAATGGTGCTGGGAAAACTGGAGCTAAAACTAGAACACCCATAGGATTCATTCCACCACTCCTGGGAATATACCTGAAGAAATCAAAATCACCATGCTACAAAGGGAGCTGCACACCTCATGCCTGTCATGGCACTGCTCAAATAGCCAAGTTATAAAATCAACCTAGACACTCATCAGTGGATGAGTGGATAGAGAGAATGTGGGATATACATACAATGGAGCACTACTTGGCCATCAAGAGTGACACCATGTCATCTGTAGAACAAATGGTCAGAACTAGAGTGCTTAATGTTCAGGGAAATAAGACTCAGACAAATGTCATGTGTTTTCTCTCACGTGGAATCTAGAGAAAAAGAAAAGACAGCATGAAAGTAGAAAGAATTACTAGGGAAGGGGCAATGGGGGCCAGGGTAAAAGAGGGCAGTAGGGAAAGTGGAGATGATCAAAGTACATTTATACATGAATAACAAGTCCAAGTTAAACACTGCTTCGTATAATTAATGTGCTAACAGCTATAATTTAAAATTAAAGTCTCCAACTACTGCTGTACCTCCCCCTTCAACTCTGTGCATTTTCACTTCACTTACTTTGGGCCTCTGTTACTGCGTGCCCATATATTTGTAACTGTTACTCCCTGATAGACAGAACTTCTCATCAACATACAATGTCCTGCTTGTCCTGCTCAAAGCACCAGAACAGGGGCTCCAAACTCATACCACAAACCAAGTGCCACTGCCTGTTTTCATACAACCCACAAGATGAAAATGGTCTTGGCATTGGAAAGTGACTGAAAAGTCAAAATAACAACATTTTATGATATGTGAAAATTACATGGAGCTCTAATTAGAAAACCAACTAAGCACAAAACCAAGAACAATCTGAAGCGGAGTAACAAGGCTAAAACTGAGGGCATGGTGGTACACGCCTATAATCCCAAGTACTCAGGAAGCTGAAGCAGGAGAATCACAAGTTACAGGCCAATCTGGGAAACTTAGCACTGTCGCAAAATAAAATAAAACTTGAAAAGGGCTAGGGATGCAGCTCAGTGGTAGAGTGCCCCTAGTTTCCCTCTCTAGTGCCATAAAACGAACAAACACAAGCAGAATCTGAGGACCCCACAGACATGGCTTAGATGCTATTCTGCCAGAAGACACACAGATGGATTTCAGAAGAAACTGATGGTTCTTCAGATACTAAAGTGATAAAAGTGTATAACAGACATTTATGTAAATTTCGATCTCATTTCTTCTCCCAAATGGATTGGATAATTCATACAAAGTAAGAAAATCACTGAGTAAGGTATGAAAAAGTTTTGTGATAGAAGTAATTTCTCCAAATTAGAACTATGATGAAAATGTGCCACACACTTGCACACCTTGCTGGAGAGAGACACCTGCCTTTCACCATCTGAGCCCACACCAGGATTGCTGTCTGTCAAAACGTAGTAACATGAGTAATACCCGCGACTCATGGCCATGGTCGTGCGTCCACTGTCTGGAGGAAGCAGTCATGACTCCGCACCTCCGCAGCACATTCAGACTGCAGACTCAAGGTGGTTATGGATTAGGGAGCCGTGAGACACGAACATTCTATTGGAACAAACCTGGCTCTGCACGAAGCTTCCAATGAGCAGCTGGAAGTGTGGCCAGACAGCAAAGCTCCCAGTTGTCCAAATACCTTGGCTTTACTCCAGGAAGTTCTTGTCTCTGCTTAATTCTAATACTGTTTAAATAAGAAAATCATCAGCTACGACTTAAGACTGTTAGAAAGTTAGAAAGATCTTCTATTTCACAGCTCTCCAGACTACTGCCACTCTTTTTCATTCAAACAACACACTTGTGCCTCAGGCCTTTTGCTCAGCAAACAGCTCCCTACACCACGAGCAATGGATCCACCCTGACTGTGCCCCCTTCCCAACCAGCTCCATTCACATCTCTCCTCACTACCAACCTGCCACCATCTGTTCCTCTGCCCAAACCACCTTTAAAACACTCATCATTACAGTATTTCCATAACTATAAACTGCGACTCTACACCTCTTACACTTCAAAAGCTGTTTCAGGAAATGCTGCTAGGAATGGTCTTGGGGAAAGGAATTCTGTAACAAAAGCACACCTAAGATGCCTGTTGTGAACAACATAGAAGGGATCAAAGGGCCGTCCAAACAGACACGCACACTTGGCTCCACTGACAAACTGCAGTTTATTTTACCTTCGTCATTAACACAGCACTCAAAGGGTTCACATGAAGTGCAGTACCTTAGCATAGCAAGTCCATTGCACTGTGTGGGGCTGCATCCTGGACAGAGGCCACAGGGCAAGCTGAAGAAACACTGACAGTGATGGGAAGATTGTTAAAATACATGACCCATCAGTGACCCAGGATGAGAATGGGTGCATCTCAGGCAGAATAGCAATCTGGCCAGTAATATCCTTGTTCACCTAAGCTGCACTGCTACACAAGGCAGTTCCAGCTGAGGCTAGTGCAATCCCTGAGCGAGGAGAGTCCATGTTTGGCATGCCAGCACTGTCTTTGTCTACCTGGGCAGCACAGCTCAGTGGCTAGTACCACCAATGGCCAGCGAGACTTCTGGAGGACAGAGTCCACAGGACTGAACAGTCCTTGTCTGAATGGGCAGTGTTGCTACCACTGACGGACAATGGTTCCCCCAGGCAGTCAGAGACAGAGTCTGTGGGCATATTTTGCCTACCTGGGCAGCAATGCTACAAAGGCCAGCCCCATTCCAAGATGGGCAGAGTCCTAAGCAGTGGTCCCAAGACAGACACTGAGGCTTGAAAAGTTTGCGATGCACCCTTTTTATGGGTGCATCAGTTCTGGAATATGCTGTAATCAGCAGTGTCATATATGGGGGGCTCACTGTCAGAACCTCTGAAGTTATCAGGTTTGGGCATTCCCTGTCATTTGGCAGCAATATATGCTTATTGTTCATAACAGTGGTGCATGGTGATGTTTTAAGATGGAGGTACTTATGTCAAGTTCTAAAATAAATAAAATTGCAACCATGTACCATCAGGTCTGATATGAAACTGCCACTTACCTTTCCCTCCTTCCAGTATTCTTGCCTCTAGCCAGGCAGCTCCCCACAGCCCCGCCAGCTGAGTGGTCTTCACTTCCAGTTTAGGTCCAGGGCTCTCTATTCTGCATTATAAAGCATCCCTGGAGAGCATAGCTCTGCCCTTTGCTAAAATGCCACTGATCCCTTTATAAACAAGCTTTCTCAGCAGTGTGAGAGTGGGAGCATGGCCTCAGCCCAGGCCTCTGACCTGAGGTGCCACCCCTAGTTGCACTGCTACCTCCACATTCCTTGTGGGGCGAAGCATTTCCAGTGTCCCTCGTCCCTCTTTCCCACATTCCTGAAGCACTCAAGTTTCTGGACTCCTGATTCTCCATAAACTACTGATCATGATGGTGTTTTTCCACAAACCCCACTGCTTGAAAGTGTCTCGAAAGTGTTCTGAATAATCAGTAAAGCATTGCAAATGACTTATTCTTAGTATACTGTAACCACTGGCTTATTAATACCATTGCTTCATTTGCTTACTGTTTTTTGTTTTGTTTTGTTTTGTTTGTTTTTTGTTTTTGCAGCACCGAGGATCAAACTCACAACCTCCTGCCTGCCAGACAGGTGCTTAAGCCACTGAGCCAAATTCCTGGCCCTAGTTTTTTTTGAGGCAGGGTCGCACTATGCAGCTCAGGCTGGCCTTGTGCTCACGTTGTAGCCCAAACCGGCCTCTAACTCACAAGGCTCCTCCTACCTCAGCCTTCCATGCTGGGATTAAAGGCGTGTGCCACCATGCCCGGCTTCCAGCAGACTTTAATAACCACCCCCTCCATGGCCCTGTCACCAGGCTGTCGACGTGGTTAAATGGACTGTGTCCCACGACATAGATGGAGGCCTCTGGGAGTCGGCCAAGCCAAAGCTCTGCACGCTGCATTTCAAAATACATGAACCACTCTGAAATTTTACAGTCACTTTTACTCTCCTTCAACTCTTAATTCCACTCTACTTACTCCAAAGAATTTTGTCCCCAAATAAAACATTAAATGCTTGAAAGTATTTTCTGATAATTGTTTCATATTTATCTGCCACAAAGATATCCACGTGAACCAAAATTTACATTTTAAAACACCTTTTGACCATGAGGCTTCCTGTGTTTTATACAGATAGCCCATGTCTGTATTAATAATTTAAATACAAGAAGTAAATTATTAATAATTTAAATACAAGAAGTAAACTTATTGAGAAGGAGAAGGCTTTGCTTCGTGTATCCCTGGTTGAACATTGCTTCCACTAGACTGAACTGGGTTCAGCACTTCTGTCCGTGCTGTATTTCATTTTTCTATATATAAATCTGAGAAACTTTGAAAGCCTATAGACAGGAAGGAATTTTGTTACAGTAGTGTTTAAAAGGCCTTTAAATTCCTCAAAGTTTTAGAGAAACTTCATAGTACCCACTTGTAGTACATTTTATGAATGACCCACCTGACAATAGCTTGATGAGTTTCTTTTTTGCTTTGGTTAAAAACAAAGAACTCAAAGTCACAGGTCCAGCAGAGGCCACAGGTCAAGGCTTGGGCCTCACCTGGCTTGGGAGAGGATGTATCTCTACATCCCAGCCTCCACTGCCCTGAAGGGGTGCAAGCCCAGTCCTAGGGCCTCCTGCACTCCAGTTCAGCCCAACCTCGAGTCTCCCCACCTTCTCATAGCTGCCCTGGGCAGCGCAGTCAGGACAGGACAGAAGAGTATGAAATGTGGGATGCCGGCTTTAGGCAGCTCCTTGGAGCTGGGAAAGAGGACCTGTATGGTGTTCAGGGTTTCTGCTAATCCATCTTCTGCAAAGTGGTTCCAGAGATTCCTGATACAGAGCAGGAACCTTTCTCCATGGAGCCTGCAAGTATGCCTGCTTTCAACCTTCAGAGTATATGCTCACAAAGGGAGCAAACACACCAATGGCTTTGCTCACGCAGGTCAAAATCATTACTCACTAGTTTTTTTAGTATTTCCATGTCCTCTTTTGAAATATTAAAATCCACACTTTTTTAACACCAGGTAGAGAGAGAGAAGACTATAATTTTGCAGAATGCTTGGTCATTATCATCTGAATAATGTCAGGATTATACATAATTTCCAACCAAAAGTCACATACAATGGAACTGTGCTTTACTTCTGATTCGAGGAGGCTGTGTCATGTGCACTTACTCTCTTCCTTCTGAGCCTCCATAAGTGTATGAAGAGAAGGAAATCCACAGAAGTAAAAGAATCTGATGGGGGCCAGTAGGTTCAACCATTTCACAGGAAATGGAACCTGAATGGGTGGGAGGTAACCAACAGACCAAGAAGATCACAAGGAGGAAAGCAAGACCGAAGGACCCTCATGCCGAGACCCCAGAATGCCAAACTGGTCATTCCAGGCAGAGGCGTGACACAGGCAACATGTGGGGCCACAGTCACAGAACCAGTGCACAGGGCCAGGCAGTGCTTGGGGAAGTGCTTGCCGGGCATCGGCCAGTATCCCAGCAGCCCACTCTGCCACAGCACGGGAATAGCCTTCCTGTGGAAAGAAAACAGAGCTGCTCTGAGTAAAGACCTGGATTGGGGGTTGAGAAGTTCTCCATCTACACAGCAAGCTCTCTGCCCATCCCAGAGGACAACAAAGAGCTGAAACCAAAATGAACAGAACAGGGTACCCAGGAGTAAAAAAAACTGCTGAGAATAAAAAGTTTTTGAGAAAAAGCAAACAAACATACAAACAACAAATTCACATACACAGCGAGACATGAAAAAATACTGTCATTTAAAAAAGATATTGCTAGGAAAAAGGAAACAGAAAACCAAAAGGGTATTAGAAATTAACAGTAAAATAGTTCAGATTAAATTTTCAGCAAAATATAAGAAACTGAAAGTATATTACAGAAAAGAGAAATAACTAAGAATCAATGTAGTGGAAATTCATCCATCCAAACAAAAGCTCAAGAAAGAAAAGAGACAGATGAGAAAAAAATGGGAGGAAATAATCAAACCAGCGCAAGAGTTTACCAAAGCAGAAGGCTATGCACACAGGGAACTGGCCACTCTGTTACATGTCTGAGGTACAGGTCTACACACCAGGTACAAGCTTGCTGGTGTTCAGAATATAAGATAAGGAGAAACAGCTGCATGTATCCAGGGAGGAGAACTCAGGTCCAGCAAAGAAATAGTAGTGAACTCTCCAACAATGACACCGAAGTAAAACAAAGGGAAACACCTCCAACATTCTTAGGCCATGTTATTTTGATCTTAGAATTCAATACCCAGTCAAACTTTCTAACACCAGGGGACAAACAAGATCAGAAACTTGACCTTCCACTCTAGTATTCCTAGATTACTGTGAGAGACATCAACAGTGAGGATGAAAATCAAGACAGAAGAAGTCACAAGAGAGAAACAAGAAGTCTGACCAGGAGAGAAACCAAACCCTTGAGAGGGTGTGCTCTGCAGTTCGGGCTACACCAGCAGTGCTGAAACTCAGAGCCAGGGTTCAGAAAAGGAATTCTCCCAATTCCCATCAGTCAATCAGAGAGAGAAAAGCCAAGGCTACATTCTCCCTGGAGTTTTTGAACAGTTTTAACAGGCAATAAAGAAATACCAGAAAAGGAAATGTGTTAAAACTCTAAGAACACAAAACTGTTTCAGAAAGAAAACCATCAACGCACCGCAGTCAGCTCTGCCATGAATAATACCATTATAATGTGAACACACATACTTCCTCCAGTTTTCAGCCCATAGCAAAAGAAACAAAATTAACTATGATTACCAAGCAGCACTTAAATGGTATCAGCCTTGCCAAAGGCTGGGTGGCAGGAGTGAAATGAGAAGCTGAGTAAGCTCAGTGGTGCTAACAGCCCTGTGTTCCAAAGTTGGCTGCCAGGTGACACCACCTAGAGTGACAGTACAAAAGTAAGGGTGGAATTCATTATTTACAGCTAATGAGGTGGCGAGGTAGAAACTAAAAGCAGTAGTTCTATTACAGTGAGAGAAGGGAAGATGTGGCAAGCAGTGAGTGATGTCTGAGTATCCTGCTCTGGAGACTCAAGGCTCCTCACAAGGACCCTCCCTCAGAAAGCCACCAGTCACCAGCGTGAGCCTGCAGACTGTCAGGTCATGGCTCCCTGCCCAGTCACAGCACACATGGCACCAGCAAGAACTTCGCTCAGGCCACAGGTCTGGGTAATGAGGGGGTGCCACACAGGACTGTCCATTAGCCAAAGTACATGAGAGGGGGAGGTCTGTGGGAATTCTACCTTCTGCTCAGTTTTCCTATGAACCAAAAACTGCTCTAAAAGATAAAGTCTTTATCTTAAAGAGTGGCCTCTACCCACCTTGGGATGGGAGAGGCAGAGCAGGGCACAACTGCTTTGCACTGTGTTCATTCTGCACTACTAGATTGTTAAACTATGTGCAAACAGTTAAAACACCAAAATGATATACATTAACATTAAAACATTTTTAATTTTTTATATACAACAAACTTGAAAAGCAATAGGAAACAAACAAAAGCCAAGCTTCATCTTCCAGCTAGAGAAGAAAGATCTTTATTATTGTTCCAAATTTTATGCAGAAACACAGATGCAGCTTTACTGAGACTTCTGGAAGTAGTAAGAGGGCCTTTAACGCAGGGGACCCAGTGACAGACAGCAGCAGGCTATGGAGCGTCCAGCCCCTGAGCCAACTGAAAGCCTCATGCAGTCACCACCCCAGGGCTTCAGAGCCTCATCTGTGACCCAGACTGATAACAAGGAGTTTCTGACAATGCTGAGGAATAGGAACCTTCAGCCATGCAATCTATACTAGGCCTGTGGACTTGCTAGGGAAATGGGTGACCAATTAAACCCAAAGCAATACAGAAAAGGAGAAACAGAGGTTTAGAATTAAGAATAACCACAGACATAACCTCACCAGGAAAAGAAGCAAAGCCCAGAAAGGAGGCCAGGTGTACATAATCATGCCTCTTGGGAATACAGGCCACTGTAAAAGGGAGTGGGACAGGGTGTGTAAGTCAGCCCTGTGCAAACCAGGCAATGGGCATGCATTAGTAAAATAGACTCTACTGAGAAAACACAAGTTTACAGAAGCTTCAGCTAGAAACACTGTCAGCTCTCAGCACTTGGAAGGTGTCCAGAGATGTCACTGCCACACGTGACGAAACAGGTGGCAGGAAGGACTAGTTGATCCTGAGGTCAGACATGGGTGGGAAGGCACTAATAAAGAGGAAGATACCAAGACTGTGGGACCTGAGCCAACAGGTGAGGAGACGATACAGAGAAGCTACGCTACCCTGAAAGGCTCGCTACCCACTGCTAGTACACCTGGATGGGGACATTTTCCTGAATACATGCACAGCAGTGGAAAACCAAGGTAAGGGTAAAGCTTCTGAGATGTTTTTTTAAACTGAGAGGATTACACAAGTAGATATTTTTCAAAGTTCCTAGGAAAATTTATATATAACAGGCTGAGTATTCCTAATCCAAAAACCCAAAATTCCACACCTAATTTCATGTAACAGATCACAGTCAAAATATGGATATACTAAGACTACTGTATAAAATTGCATTCAGAGGCAGGTGTGGTGGTACTAACCTGAAACTCTAGTATTCTAGGAGGCTGTGGCAGGAGGATCACAAGTTCAAGCCCAGCCTGGGTAACTCAGTAACTTAGCAAGACCCTGTCTCAAAGTAAAAAACAAAAAGGACTAGGGATGTGGCTCAGTGTGGAGGTGGAGGCCCTGTATTCAATTCCCACTATTCCCACAAAAGAAAAAAATTACCTTTAGGTTATGTGCATAAAATATACATAAAATAAATCAATTTGTGTTAAGATGTGGGTCCCAATCCCAAGATAGCTCATTATGTCTGTAAATATCCCCAAATCTGAAAAGAATCTGAAATCTGAAAACCCCCATCCCAAGCATTTTAGAAAAGGGACGCACAGCCTTCGGTAACACCTTAGACACGTTGGGTGAAAATTGCCAGTGTTTCTGATTTCTAGCAACGGAAATGCTCAAGGATCAACAAAACAGGAGAATCTGTGTCTTACAGAAGTTGCTAGATTTAGACAAAACAACTGGAAAGCGCAGTGCAAGGTCCAGCCTCCGCAAGTCAGTGCCTCTGCAGGAGAGGGATTCATGGAGAGCCAAGGAGTAGAGGACAGGTGTAGGTACTCAGTGATCACCAAGTGAAGGGGAAGCATTTAAGGGTGCAGCCAAGTCCTCACCCACACTGCACCCCACAAGCTAAGTGTGACAGCAGAGAAGGAAGGGAGGCCCTGAGCCTGGCCCCTGCACCGGTGCTGCTTCTCACACACAGAGGCAGCTCTTGGCCTGTGGCTGTTCGGCAACACTGAGGTAGAACACAGGAACTGGGTACAGCATCTGAGCAACTTCAGTACCACCCAAGCTCTGCCAAACGAAGCCAAAATAGGAAAATGAAAGACACACGACCTTTAAATCAGCACCATCTGAGCTCAGATGCAGAACTGTGTGACTCCAAACTGCATCTCCACCCCGGCCACTAAGCGGCAATGACTCAGCAATGCTTTCCCAGCTACGGTGAAGCAGCAGGGCGAAAGCTGTCCACAGGCAAGACGGGTCCAAAGGAAGCACGGTGCCTGGGAACCTGCAGAGAATCCTACCAGCCAGGCTCAATCTCTAACACACAACGAAGCAACTGTCCTGCCACTGCGCCATCACCAAGACACCACGGAAACCAGTCTCCGAACACATTTCATAGTGGTGGGTTTCTTAGTATGTTCTCATGAATCCAGTTAATCATTATAGATGTCAGCTTCGCTGGATTAAGATATTTTATATATAACCTGTTATGAGTTGAATAGCTAATAGCTTAAAGAGAACAAAAAGTAAAGGAATGATTAGAGTTTGGGGGGAGAGTTTACAGGAGTAAGTTCAAGATAAACAGGGACACAGAGACAGAAAAGGAACACAGATCACTAAAAAAACACCACAAGACACAGTTGACAATGAACATTCCAGGTGACTGACATAGCCTGGGCAAAGGCTGAGGAACAGGACATGGTAGAACAGGTCCAAGGAATTCCACAGAGTAGTTGAGTAGGTCTTTGCACCAAATATCCCATAAAGGCTCATAAATGAACCCAGGAAAGAGGTCGTTTTACAGAAAACCTTGAGAGCCAGAAAGCAAAAATCTGGATGTGGCAAAGGCAATAGAAAACAGCGTGCAGAGAAGTGGCATGATAAAAATGGCTTTAGGAAGATTATCCCAGCAGCTGTGTGTAGGATGACTTCAAGCTGAGAGAGACTGGAGGCGGGAGATCTGCTAAAAGAATGTTCTCCTAATTCAAGCACAGTGTTGGGGGTGTGGTCGGGCCAGAGCCAGGGGAGGTGAGAGGCGCAAGGAGCATTGAGTTCTGGCCTCAGTCTCCCCACCTGTAAAATGTGAGGCCTCACCACACCATAGTTTAGCTCAGGCACATTTTGACCCACCAGACTCCCGTTCCAAGATCCAAGGTTAGATCTACAGGTGAGTAGGAAGTCAGCATCAAATCAGGGAGAAAATCTGATTCCCACCCTTCGTACCTACACACCAAGGCAAACGGAAGTCTCTGAACTTTTATGACATCGAAACTCCTCCCAAATATGTAACATTGCACCCACAGTAATGAAAAACAAATGAGAGGTCATTTTCAAGTCCTAGACCAATGGCTCCCACACAACAGCCGAATAGCTGCACCCCCTCCCACCTCTCAGGCACTGGCTAGGACCCTGGGAGTGACCCTGACCTGCACCACACCGTCTGGCCACATCTAATCCTTTCTCTAAACAGCAAGAGCCCTCCTCCCCCACCACTTACTCCCCAGCACCCCCTATCTGAAAGCCCTCATTCTATGGACCCTGGGTGCCCACAACCCCTCATCCTTTGCATACCCCAGCATGGTGTTCAGCCATGCCACTGATGGGTTCTCATGACTATGAGCACAGAAAACTACATGAAGGGCCCTCCCAGGTGTAGCTCCTGTCTACCTTGTCATCCAAATACTGCCTAAAATGTGAGAACAAACCCTAACATCCCAGGCTCTGCACACATTTGATTTCACCCTTAAATCTCACGTCCACCATGGAGTAGATGATGCCACTATCGTCCCCAGTCTCCCAGCTCCTCATTCTCACATGGTGTGTGGGTGTGCAGGACGCAGGCCTAGGCAAGCCATTCTACCACACTGATTTACAGAGTCAGCATCATGACATTTCAGCAAGCTGACAGCAGCCAGGCACCCTAAGCAGGGCTCCAGAGTGATGCCACCATCTTCTCCCAACACACCAGTCATCTCAGGGTTCCTCAGCCTCCCTAAGACTAGACACGTTGAGGCTAGGTTCATAGTCTTCCCTCTTTCCTCAGGCCTAGATGACACTGACTCCCTCTTGCCTCTACTCCTGCTTATTGGTCAGATCCCACCATCAATACGCCTCTCCCCAGGCTCAAGGCTACTGCCACAACCCACTACATAACTGGTGCTCATCTCCACACCACTGTCAGAACTAAATTATGATGATCATAAAGCAGATTCAGCAATTTGCTTGTATGTTTAACGTCAGTCTCCCTCCACAGTCTCTCAATGCAGTGAACAATGTCTTTCCTACTTACTAAAATAAACCCAAGGCCAAGTGCAACTTTTGGCATGTTGGGAAGTCATAAATTACATGTCGGATGAATGAATGAACTATCAATCAACTGTCAATCAACTATAAACGCTGAATCACTATCCCTCTCTGTCCCCACAGATACATGCTACCAAGTATCTTCTATAGGACCTTGTTGCCAGCATATTTCCAGAAATCCAGCCAGCACTGCCCAGATTATTGCTGGTTGCAAGGATGATTTGCCAGATGGACTAAAAATACACATCCTGGTTACAATGGCCACCTTATCTCACTCTGGACAGCTGATTAATAATTGTTCCTTCCCAAGGGAACAGAACAGACTAACATCACAGCCACCATTTCCAACCACAGTTCCATCCACCTTTCCTGAAAGGCATCATCACATTCAAGGATAGGAAAGAGCAGGCAAAAGCCCAGGCTCTGAGGTTCTGTGCAGCTGGGTCCTCTCACTCACCATGCAATGCTGAGATCACTCCTATGTAACTCAGCAAAATGACACAGGTCATGTGCCCCAGTCAGGCCATCATCCCTCATTTGGGATAGGCTATGAAACACACCCTGCTCCCTCTGCACAGATTTTTTTAAAAGACCTCAAGGAAGATGATGATTGTTTATCTTATTCTCTTGGCTCATCTTCAAAAAGGTCAAACAATTGTGTTCAGGAAATAGATGGTGTTCCATCTGGTGGGCTGGCTCGTGGTTTACACCTGTGACAGAGAAACAGCTAAGTTGAGAAGAACCAAAGAAGCTCCTAGGCTGCTCCTCTGTTCCCACTGGTTACCTTCTCCCTGCATCGTTCCTTGCCACCACCCAGGCCAACACTTCCTTGCAGCCCCACGCTCAGGACCTACAGTGCCAAGGCCTTCAGTGCATCTCCCGTTTGAAGTAATTCTCAGTTCTTCTGCAGAAGTAAATGTTCACTAAGCAGAATTATGATTTAAAGAGCCTGTATTCCTCCTAGTGATCAAAGGCCCTCATTTCACCATGAAGCTTACATGTAAATAAATCAAGACCTATTAGCCAGAAATAAACCAAAGGAAGCAGAGACTTCCTAAGTTTCCCTAAAACTGATATTTCTGTGCAGAGGCATTTTTGAAGTTTATGTTCTAAGACACAGAGTTGCAGTTCCTCAGAAACTAAACACCATTCTCTTTTCTCTGCGGAAGTAACAGGGTCTATGTGACATTACTGCACCCAGGCCAAAGTGTTAAGGGTCAAGTCCCATCCATAAGAGTTTCCTAACTTTCTGATGCCTCTGCTTCCATGTGTGCAAAAGACAGACAGTGAGACTCGACCTCAATATGCCAAGCTAACAGACACTCTCAGTTTATGATCTGCTGCTTCTTTTGAGGAGGAGCTATGAGAAAAGCAATTGTAGTACAATATCCATGGTTTTTGACATATTACTAAAAATAATGATTCAGTCGGAGCACAAGTCTACTAAAATGGACAGAAGAATAAAATATCTGAAAAGAAGATTGTCTTGAGAAACCTGAAAGGAAGTCATGGATTCAGAGGACCTGAGCTCAGTTTCCCCAGGATGACACCTCAGTGCCTGGCCATACAATGCCCAGCTGTGTGTCCCCTTGACAGAACAAGCTGGGCTGTGGGTGCACTCAGTCCCCCAGCTGCGATTCCCTTCTATCAATTCCAGAAGAGAATCCAAGACTCCTCCTCCTTGGCAGCACCCACCACTCCTAGCAGGGAACACGGACAAGGCTGCTGCACTGCCTCCCACACAGCACATGCTGCTCCTGCAGGCTGGGGCCTCTCCACCGGCCTGGGACACTGACCTGCAGAATTGGGCCGAGTCTGATTTGCTCTTTTAACCACGTGTGTGTTTAAAGCAGCAGTGCAAGGCATTCATCATCCTGCTGACAAGAGCGAAGCCCTGGGACAGACTGGTGGTCTTCCTTACCTGCGACAAGACACCCAAATGATGACCTGCCAATGCTGACCTGGGGTGGACTGTGAGGACCAAGGGTGCCGACACTATGAGCAGAGTGTGCACAGTCTCCGCCCCCAGCAGCTGGGAGATGGAGACTGGGAGACTTGGCGCCAGGGCTCATTCAACACTGGGGACAAAAATCTCGAACTGACCTTCTCCACTAACAGTAAACAACTCCTTCTTCAAGAAAATAAATAAATAAATGAAGGGGGCATGGTGGCAAATGCCTGTAATCTTAGCACTCAGGAGGCTGAGGCAGGAGGACTGCCATGAGTTTGAGGCCAGCCTGGGCTACATAGTGAGCTCAAGACCAGTCTATACTGCATAGCAAGGAAATAAATAATGAAATAGTCAGCTGGAACAGACATTTATAACTCACTGCAAGAACCAAGAAAGAGGCAGGCACTGTTCAGGACCTTCCCAGTGCAGGCCCTTCCCTACCACCGTCAGAGAAGTGCACAGCACCAGGACAGTCACGCCAACAGCTAGGTATCCCCGAGGCAAAGCATGAGAGGACCAACATGCCCATGACGCCTGTCTGCAGACAGGAGCCAAGGAGCCATCCCTGACCTTCAGCCACTCCACCAACACTCCCTCCCAGCGGGCAGCTCAGCTGCGGACTGAGTTTCAGAGTGTATCTGCTTTGAGAGCGGACATTTTTCAGAACCTAAATTTAGCCAGCTGGAATTCTTTTAAAAAAAAATAAATAAATGCTATTCCATTAAGCCTTTTGAAATAGGAAGTCTGCATTTCACGAGGAGGCCAGAACGCAGTGTTCTCTGATCGGCAGAAGCAGGAGGAGGCGGCCCTGTGAGATACCATGTACTTGGCAGAGGAACAGGCCTGGACGGAAGGCAGAGGGCACCAAGAGCAAGCAGAACTCTGGCCCCAGGTACCTTAAAGGTCAAGCATCAAATGTGTGTGGTCACTATCTTTAAAAGAATAACCTAACAGAAAAAGTAATGTTTTAATTGACCTCTTCATTACCATTCCTTAGTGATTTGGACTATCCTCAAATGTTTACTGGCCAAAATCTGGCATTCCATGTCTGTTTGCACTTCTGACCTCTTCTTGTCCTCCACATTTGTGTATTAACCCTCCCAAGGACAAGGACCGACTCCCAGTTCTCAGACACAGAAAATACTCTAAATGTTCTGCCAGCTCTTTTGGTTTCTTCCTTTGTTGCCTTTAAATCCACTTTTTTGTCACCTTTGTGAAGTCCTCTCCAAAGCCACCACCAGCTCATGTTTGCCTCTATTTCCCTGGTTACAGGCAAGACTGCAGGAGGAGCCCACGCATTTGACCCTGATGGAACTGGTAGCCTAGAAAACAGCAGGGCTGGGCTTTCAAGTCTTCAAGAACGTCACACCATAGGGTGGACTACAGTGGCCGCCAAAAGAGTCCACGTCAAATCCCTAGAATCTGCAAGTGCAGAAAAGGGATCTGGCCCATGTGATTGATTAGGATCTTTAGATGAGGAGTGACCATGGGTTACCTGAGAGGGCCCCAAAAGCAATCACAAGCATCCCCAGGGAGAGGAATTTGGATGGACAGAAGAGAACACACAAGAAGATGCCTTGTGAAGACGAAGACAGAGGCTAGAGCAGCACAGTCACAAGCCAGACCACGCTCAAAGAGGCAGGATGGGTCCCCTGAGAGTCTGGAGGGACCACAGCCCTGAGACACTGACTGCAGACTTCCCGCCTTTTGAATTGGAGCGAGAATAAGCCTCTGCCATTTGAAGCTGTCAAGTTCATGGTGACTGGCCACAGCAGTCCTCATCAGCTAAAGCCCCCAACTAACCAGCAGTTCTCAGGAATGTTCTGGAGAAATAGGACCTAGATTTTCAGAAAATATAAAAAGACGCAAATCATAGAGTAATAGCCAGCATTTTGTAAAGCAACTACAGTGTTGCGCAGTAGGAAAGTGGTTGACTCATACTGTACACCGGAATAGTATATATCACATAAAATCTAATTATTAATATTTTGGATATATGGGAGGGACTTAGAAAAAATATAAAGAAGAAAACACCAAGATAGTTCCCCAGTCAGGTTTAAAAACAAGAAGACAGAGCCCAGAAAGAAGAACACCAAGAAATCAACCAGAATTATTTCTAGATCATGGCATGAGTGTGACAGTTAATACATAATTTTGTGCTTTTCTTTAAGTCTAAATGTTTGGCAGATTAGCAAAGGAAAGAAAAGAAAATGTACGAAAGTAGCTCAAGGAGTCTCCAATTTTACCCCAGTGAGAACAAACTACTATCCCAGGAGAGGGAGACTCAAAAGCTGACCACATGGCCAAAGTGAGCAGCGGAGAAAGCCCTGGCAGGGAGGAAAGGCTTCCCCAGGCCATGCAGTGGAACACAACCTCAGGTTCTGCCTGTTCCCAGACACGTTTCAAAGAACAACCAACACCTATCATGAAGGAAAGATCAAAGGAACAGGCAAATGCTCAGGGCAGAGCCCAAGGAACAATCTGGGCACACTGCAGATAATGAACACTCTGAACACTCAAAAGTGATGCTGTTCACGAGTTTGTAACACCACATATCTGGAGCTTCCCTAATACATACACAAGCATTTTCTTTAAAAAATAACCAAAATACGTTGTGACCCAAACAAGATAGCATATCTCTCACCTCTATGGTTTGAACTCTAGGGATTTGCAGGAAAAAGACGAGGCAGGCAATGGCTTTCTCCTTTACCCCAGTACATGACTACACAACTCACCTTCTGGGGCCCTGTGTGGTCCTTCCCTTAACCCAGCTGCTGCACATCTCAGCTAAAACACAACATGTGGCTGAAACAGGCCAGCTCCCTGCAAGTTCAGCCTAGATGGAGTGAGGTAGGTACCGAGGAGCTGTGGCTATCAGCTGCCACCACTTCCACCCTGGGCACCTGTTTGTGGGCTTTGTCCTCTGTCCCATGTGATGGCCTATGTCCTTCCAAAGTGTCAAATAAGTAACAGAATCAGTGAAGCCACTTACAGTTAACATGAATGACATTAATGTGTTTTGAGAAGAGACTCTATTTTCCCAGGAATCCTGCTGAATGAACACACGTAGAGATCCTCTAAGGCCTCATCAAATTATTAAAGTATCATGGGGCACAGATAATTCATAAACTCAGAAGATCAGTAGGGGGTGTAGGGGTGAACATCCAGCTCTGCCCTCCTGATTTCCAACAGGTCAGCCTTCTCCAGAGCTCAAGTCCCTCTGCATGGCCTTAGGGGAGCCAAGGAAGCTCACCCCAGAAGATGGGTTAAGATTATCTGAAGCCCCAGAGGGTGTTCTTCCTGCTCCTGCCAGTAACTTGCCGACATGACAAGATGTTGGAACAAAGTAAGGTTCCTTCACTGCAGAAGCAAGAACAATTTCCCAACAGATGGCCAAGCCTTCTTCCATACTCCTAAAGGTCAGCTTGGCACTGATAGAGGCTCATAGAGCATGAGCACAAGGCTGAGCTACTGACACCTCCTCTGCGGGCTAAGGATGTGCAGGTGACTACAGGAACCTCCCCTGATGACAGGAGAGCCACCAGTCACAAGAGCATGGAGCAGAGTGAAGTGACCACTCTGGGAAAGGCACCCACAGGCCAAGGAAATCTATTCTGAAGCCCATACTTTCTCACAGCAAGGATGCTTGTCACTGAGTTGCACAAGCCCTGACAGAGGAATGGGTCACTGTTTTCCTGGCTGTTGTTACAGCTTCCAGGTGGGAGTGACGCCAAGACAGTGAAGACCAGAGAAGTGGGAAAACCTGGATCTTGAGGGTGTCCTACATCTTATTCATTGGCATGGTCATTCTCTAGGTGAGGCCTAAGACATTCTGATACATACAGACAATAAAATCAGATCACTGTGAACTCAGCAGGCACAGACACAAGGTTAGGTGATCTGTGCTTCTGCATACAGCAAATGCTGGCCGAACACCTTGCCTTGCAATGTTCAGGTGCTGGAAGACCAGGGTGACAAATGGAGGCTTCTACCCCCACTGAGCTCCCCAGAGCAGCACAGACGGCAGCAGCTCACACCAGCTCCGGACCAGCCCACCCAGTGGTGTCTACGACCCTGCTGGACCCCACCGGTGACCTGAGACCTATCATCCAGCCTCTTTTCCCAAGGTTCCTCTTCCACCACACACATGACATCAAAACTGACTGCACAGGGCCACTCAAGATTTGAGATACTAAGGGTAGCTTATTAAAACACACATAACAGAGTGCCTAGCACACAGTAAGTACACAATAAATGCTACTCGTTATTAGACAAATTTTAAAAATAAATAAGCAAATCACTAAGCGTATGAGAAGGTTGCAGAGAAGGGCACTGACTTTCAGTTGGCCTTCCTCCCAACCTGACCCAGGCCCAGGTAGACAGTGCAGGAACCCTCGAGGAGGCTGCAGAAGTGGAGCAGGGCACAAAGGAAGACAGATAGACACTTGACTGTGTCAGGTCACACAGGGCAGTGGAGGCAACCATACACCACTCCCTAGACATAATCATGGCACCAACAGGGTCAAGACTGGCTCGGTGGGATCCCATCTCTGGCTGCTAGGTACCCGTTGGTCTTTCCTCTGTCTTCAAATACAGGCAATGTGGGAGGACACTGTACCCACTGCCTTGTAACCTGTTCCCATCACAGCAGAGCCCAGAACACCTCATTGTAACATAGACAGTTAACATCTGTCTTTGTAATAGACACACTTCTTTCCCAATGTGGCTATATCATAATAAAATCATTCAATCTCCTGTTACTGCCATTTTCCCAGATTATACTTTGAAACAAAGCTGGAGTGAACATCTGCTTAGCTAACTTCCTGTAAATTCATGATTATCTCCTTAGGATAAGTTCACAGAAGTGAACATGCTGGGACTAGTTATAAGAAAGGAAAGGTTTTTTTTTAATCAAATGCTGTGATGCTTAAGAAAATATCACTAAAGAAGCAAGTAAGGGGATAAACTAAGGTCTAAGAAACAATGTTTGGTTGCTCTAAAGAGCTATGTACCTCATCATTCATAACAAAAATAAAACTTTGTCTAATTATAGTGATAACCTAGAACATTTTATTTTAGACCCAGAAATGTTACAGACTAAAATGGTCACAACAAAAGTTCAAAACTATGTATTTTAACTGTTTATGAACATTTCTAAATTATGCTTCAGATTCTCCCTTTTGGGGGGGGTACTGGGGATCAAACTTACGACCTTACTTGCCAGGCAGGCACTTACACCACTGAGCTAAATCCCTGGCCCCTATGCTACAGATTCTATACTAAGATTTTAACAGTCAGAAAATAGATATTCAGAAATTTGTTCACAAACTGCCAAAATATTACAAAGGCTGTTGTAAAAATGGAAGTTATTTTTAAAGAGCCAAAGGTTTCATATTAAAGGTAAATACACAGATGAGAAAACCATTAATTTGTGTCAAGTTTCACATCCTGATCATACACACACATAACTCATTGAGAGACTTGGAGAACAGTGTAATAAAGCTGTGGATGTGCCTATTCACCCCAATGTTCATTGGGTAATACAGTCTACAACACTACAGCAGAAACTGAGGGACTGCCAACTCTGTCCCCTCCATGGCTGTTTCCCCAGCACCAAGGACAGAGCCCAGTAGTGCCTTCTACCAACAGGGCTCTCCACAGACACAAGGCAAGGACTAAGAGGATGACATCATCTGGCCTTGAGCCTGGGAAACTTGCCACAAGGAAGTAGCATTCTCTAGGTCTGAAAAAATAAACATGAAGGAAAGCGAGACAAGAAGAAATTGTCAAGTGTGGATGAAAGCATGAGTCCTGCCAATGTAAAACCAATCTGAAACAGGGAGCAACCCAGAGTGACAAGATAGGGACATAGTGAGCCTAAACGTGGAAAGGACAATGGTGAGAAGGGTGAAAGGATAGAAAAGAAAGTGGATCAGATCTAGGAAAACTGAATCTTCCTTGTTCCTCCACTTACCCAGTAGATGGTCAGTCCCTGCTGAACAGGAGTTGAGAGTGACCAGGCCACACATGGCCTTCCATAGAGCTGCCATTCTAACAGAGAAACTGGGAAACCAGAAACGTATGATTACAATGCAGTTCTAGGTGTCAGAGCACAGTAGGTGGACAAAGAAACTCAAATCTAACTCAATCTTCCCAAATCAAGAAAAATTTCTGAGAGAAACAAGTCCTAAGTTCTTACTAGATAAAGGATGGCTCCTCCCTGAAATGTGAGAAAGGACAGAACAGAGAGGGAGTAGCAAGCCACCAGAGACAACACAGCTGAAACCTAATTTGCCTTAATTTGCAATTCTTCAACTTGACAAAGATGTCAAGGCACACCCATACAACCATTCCAGATTTCTTTTTCAGTATGGCATTCAATAAACTGCATGAAATATTCAACGATATACTATAAAATAAACTGAGTTTGCACACCCATAGGCTAATGTGAATACTCTGAGCATGCTTAAGGCAGGACAGGCTGAACTACCAAATACCTACTTGGCTTATGATATTTAAATTAATGATGAATTTTCAGAGGTGTAATCTGAATACTTGTAGGCAGGAGGACTCCATCACATGCTGCCACAGTCACTTATCTTAGGCTAAAACAAGTTGCATAGCAAGACTGTAGGAAATATGAAAATAAATACATGCAAGAAATAAATTATCTACAACATAAATTCACATGCATTTTTAAGAGTAGAATAGATGTATAGATAATGCAAAGACATAAAGAGCTATATTGTGTAACCATAGTCACCACTTGGTCACAGAGACAATGCATAAATTCTAGAAAAACGATCATTATGCCCTCCCAAAGGCTGTGTATATGTGTTCTGTTTTCCTTTGAAGTCTACTACAAGACACAATCATAAAAAATACTCCTATATATGTACACCTATTGTATTTTACAGAACTCAACTCTTGTAAGATCTACTGTGAAAATACAGTCTATGATTTGGTGTAGGGAAGATGTATATTCACTAGAGAATGAGTATGCCACCTCACATGGTGACTCAGAGTTTTGTTTGGTTTTTGTCAACCTCCAGGCTGTCCAGGGTCATATGTGACAATACATAC
This sequence comes from Dasyprocta punctata, assembly GCA_004363535.1. Taxonomy (NCBI): domain Eukaryota; kingdom Metazoa; phylum Chordata; class Mammalia; order Rodentia; family Dasyproctidae; genus Dasyprocta; species Dasyprocta punctata. The sequence continues at coordinate 21,911 of RJWM01021449.1, forward strand.
AAAGAATTCACTAACCCTTGTGGCTGACATATTTATCGGTTCTATTTATATCTTATTAATATTTCTGCTCATGACTTTTGAAATTAAGTTCAGTCAAAAAAAATTTTGAAGCCAGATGGGATAGTGCATGCATACAGTCAAGCAACTTGGGAGACTGAGGTGGGAGAATCACTTGAGCTCAGGAGTTTGAGGTCAGGCTGGGCAACACTGCAAGACACTGCCTCAAAAAAACAAACCAAAAAACCAACTAAAACCAAACAAGGGTACAGAAAAACATTTTTGAGGCTGGACATAGTGTATATGCCTGTAATACCAGCACTTGGGAGGCTGAAGCAGGAGGATTGCTGTGAATTCAAGGCCAGCCCAGGCTACAAAGTTAGTTCAAGGCCAGCCTGAGCTGCATAGTGAAACCCTGTCTCAAAAAAAAAATTTTTTTTTAAATATTGGCAACACAAACATAAGTAAAAGAAGAATAGATAAAGACTATGCACTGGTATTTTAGGAGAATTCACATGGTTTGGTAGTTTCCAAAGTAGGTGGTGCCAACTGAGAACTGACTTTCTTTGCCCATGATAGCAGTCGGGATGTCTTCAGCATTTATACCACACTTAATGGTGTAAGCCATTAACTCATCTATTGCCCTTGCCGCCCTACCAGGTGAACACTGTATCTGTCCTTCATTTTAGTGAGGAAGAAACTGAACTATAGTGAATCCAACTGGATTGTCAAATGCCACTCAGCTGCCCAAGCAGGCAGCAGCAGAGCCTGCTCTTAGTCACCACCTTATGCTGACAAGATAAAAAGCCACTTGTCGTCACTGTGCAGAAATAGCAGGACAAATGTTCATTAAGCACAGAAGATATGTTTTATATTGCTTGGCTTAAAATACATACTCTATGGGTCTTAGTGAATCATTTCCATTTTATTCTTTCTTAACTACATTCTTGTACCTGTTGCTCAAACTCCCTTTGTGTGCAGGGTATAGGATGTCATTTTTTTTGTTTTGTTTTGTTTTGTTTTGTTTTGCGGCACTGGGGATTGAACTCACAACCTTGCGCTTGCCAGGGCAGGCACTTAAGCCGCTGAGCCAAACTCCCCAGCCCTGGTTTTTTGAGGCAGGGTCGCACTATGTAGCTCAGGCCGGCCTTGCACTCGTGTTGTAGCCCAAGCCGGCCTCGAACTCACAACGCTCCACCTACCTCAGCCTCCCGAGTGCTTAGGATGTCATTTTTAAACATTGAGCAATTACACTCACAGGTTACTTTTTAAAATTTCTGCTACAATGTTGTGGATGAGCTGGTTCCAAAGGTCCATTCGTTATTAGAAATGATTGATTTAAATGTTTACTTTTCTTTTTTCCCTGTGCATACACATAAGAAGTACACCATTCCCTGGCCATGAGTAAACCTTGCCCACAGTGAGAGCTTTAATAAGAGAGCTTTTGGAGAAACTAAAAGCCCACCCCATCCCATTTGAATGTTAGGGACAGATGAGCCTGAGAAGAGAGTCTCCTCCCTCACATGATTGAAAATCAAGGAGTCATAATGGATCCGAAAGCAGTGGTGTGTGGAGCTTCCCATGACATATAAGGATCAAGCCACTATCTCCACCTGCAGTCACAGCTGTCCCTCCCCGCATACAGGTGCCACTGAAAACACAGGTGCTGTGTTTTCAGGCAGGCCACCCCACCAGACTACAAGCTAAATGCAACACTTCGAGGCTGAAAATGTTCTCAGCTGTTTTCTCAAAGCCATGTAAAACTCTAGGCTCAGTAGAGCACCCTATTCTTTGAACATTCCCCAGCCAGTTAAGAGCCTATGTCACAGGGAGACGACCACAGCCACACCCCAGGTGTGGGGAGGGACCTTCTCCACAAGGTTTTGCAGTAAACTCAAACTACACAGCAGATACAGCAGATGTCATGCTGTTCCACAGTAAGCCTCCCTCTGGAAGGTCAGGAAAGAACTGATACCCGACATCCAGTGTGGAAAACTGTCAGCAGTGCTTGGGAGAGGAGCATGGCCACTGATCCTCCTCCTGGCAAACAGGGGCAGGCAGCCAAAGAAAGGGCCAGTCACTCTCACAACCCCAAGAGCTGGCTGGTTAGGTGAAGAAGTCAGAGCCCAGAACACGAAAACCAGTGGTCCACATGTGAACTCCATTTGCCTTGACCAAGATTGGTAGGCAATCAAAATTTGTTATCTGCACCACGAAGAAGCCCTGCGAGACAGAGCTGGCCAAGAGCAGCTGCAGGTTTTGCATCAGAGTCCACACAGCCTCACTTCATGGCAGGCTGCGCCCGAGCCTAGATGCCAGCCTCCTGCCCTGTCATCAACACACACGAATTACCATGGTCAGGGTCATAAATACTCAGAAACAACTAAACATATGTAAAAATGCTAGTGATGAGTCAGGAATGTTTATGGGATTAAAAATGACTACTCAGTAAAGCTGTGGTTGATTAAGAATAATTTTAACTGCATAGATGTTTTGCCCACTAACTTCCTGTGTGGTAGGCTATAATTCTTTTATAGCCGACATGCTGCAACGCTCTAAATATGACTCCCATCTGGCCAAAATGATGAAATAGGATTATTTTTACTGTAGCCAATGAATGACCATGGCATATCCATTCCAAGGGTCGATAAATAATGTTTAGTTAATTTATAAAATCTATAATCAAGGTGGCTATCAGTCCACTCCTTGAGCAACTGACAGGATGCTTTTCTTTAAATACAACCATGATATAATTATAGCATTTCTTAGACTTTATGAAAGATAATGTGTTAAAAGCAGAAAAATTCTCTAACACTTAAAAAATATTAGATCTCATAATTTCCAAAATTGGTCAAGTTCTGAGTACAAGGAACCCAAAGTGATTTAAATTTTGCAAAGCACACTTTTGCCTTTAATATTCAATTGGAATTCCTACCAATTTCAAAAAATGAAGCGGTCAAAAATAGAAGAAGCAATAGCTTACCACAAAAGGACATATGTACTGAGAAGAAATAACACAAGCTATCAGAATTCTATAAAAATAAAAGCAATGTCATTAACCCATCTAAATGAAAGCAACCTAAGGCACACAAAAACACCAGTGGGTAAAGGCATGTCCCCAGCCACACCACTGGGGGATACAGGACTGAAGCCACAGAGTTCTACCGAAGGAAAGGAAACAAAACTCGACATCATGAAGTCAATTTAGACAGCTTCTCTGGGAGAACATCCTTTTAATGTTAGTTATTTCATCACTGTTACTTGACATGGCACTCACTCTGCTTATTAAGCTTATCCTTTAACCTAATATGCAACAAGATTCACATGACAGGTGAAGAGCACAGGCATTCCACAGCCACTGACTTCTCAACAGAGAGGATGCAAGAGATCTGTGAAGGGACAGGGACAGTTTACAGAAGCTAAATGCCGTTCTGCAACAGGCTGCCTTTGTGAACAAGCCCACATTCACTAGCAAAGACCCCCAAGGGACAGGACAGAGGGTGGTACCCTGAGGACTGCTTCCTAGGTTTGCTCATCTGCACACCATTCCCCAGCCCAGATGTGCACCAGCAGAGCCTTCCTGCGACCTGCTGTCCAGGAGACCAGATGCGGGGTATAAAATCTGCTCTCCTCCAAGTAATGAGAAAGTCACACTATCTGAAAGGAAACTGTGCACACACTCTACAATCACCATGGGAGCCAAATCTGTGAGTCACCCAGCTGCCTGCATAAGACAATTTGGCTACTGGAAAATCCTGATTAATGACATTTTTTTTAACAGCAGAGTAACAACTTGACCTGCCAAAAATTATCATTTTTCATCACATTTTTTGCATTGGCTATTACTTTCTACAGAGGAAACTAGAGAAGTACAATGAGAATGGTGTTGCTACGCACTTGAACCTCACAGCTAGGTGCTGTTCCCAGAGGGACCTCTGGGTCAGATTGAAGACTTGTGAGAGTTCCAGAGTGAGCATGACTCCCAGGGGCCACGCTGAGCCTCGAAAGTGTTTTCCAATTACAGATGTCTACAAATCAGTCTTCTTGGGCCCCTGGGGGCCAGGGGTTGGGCGCTGCTCCTCCCCCGTCCTCGCAGCCTGGGGAGTGGCTGATGGGAACCCCGCGCTCCGAACTGCCTCAGCCGGGCTGGCAGAGTCGCCACGGAGGGCAGATTCGCTGCCTATCGCTTTATTGCTTTATTTTTAATCGATACAAGAAGCCATGGCTGGAAAGTCACGCATTCCGGATTCCAACCCTGGCCGGCATCTCCATTCATCTGAGAGAAGCGACCTGCGGGTAACTGGCATGACACTGGTTAAGAAGTGTGCGAGAGCCGCGTGGAAGGCGCTGGAGTGCGGGTGCGAACCCCGAGCAGCCCTGCGCCTCGTTGTCCCCCGCGGTCCACCTGTGCCCCGCGCCCCGCTGTCCCCCGAGCACCACTGTCCACTCGTCCCCCTCTGTCAACAGCGCCCCGCTCTCCACCTGTCCCCCGCTGTCCTCCGCGCCCCGCTGTCCACCGTCCCCGTCTGTTCCCCGCGCCCGCTGTCCCCCACTTCCTCACTCCTCTCGCGCCCCCGCCCGGCCCCCGCCCCCCGCGCCCGGCTGCAATAATGACATCCTCGTTATTTCTCTCTCCAGCGATCGCTAGAGAGGAGCGAGCGCAGCAACAGCAGCGGCCGGGGGAGGCTTAGTTACCAGCCCTGCGCCGCGGAAGCCTCGCTTAGCAACCGCCCCGAAAAAAGCCGTCTCCGCGCTCACTTGGGGAGCGGGCGCGGCCCCTCCCGCGCCCCTCGCGTCCGAGGCCACCTGGGCCCCGGGACCGAGGCGCGGCGCTGGCTGCCCCGCTCCCCTCAGCTGCCCCCGCGCCTCGCGCCCCTCCTGCGGGGCGCTTCACACCTCCCTGCCCGCACCCCGGGGTCCCCGAGCCCCGCCGCCCCCGCGGGTCGCCGTGCTCGTCTCTCCTGCCCGACGGCGCTGGCCCCGGTCCCGCGCTCTGCCGCTCTCACCTTCCTCAGCACGGACATCGCGGGACTCCTGGTTCAGCAAGTGCGGGGCGACATGGCGAGGTCGACTCCGCCGCGATCTGTCAGTCTGCAGCCGCTGCTTGCTGCTCCGACCGCGCTCGAGCCCGGCGCGCCGTGGGTCCCCGCGCTGGCGCCTGCGCACTGCGCGCCGGGAGGCTCCGCGCACAGGGGGGCGGCCGGCGCGCGGCCCCAACGGGATGCCAGGAGTCCTGCCCGCCGCCACCCAGCGCGCACGCGGGAGCGCGCACACGGCCGCCGAGGCTGCGCCCACCAGCCCAACTGTTGCACCCGAGCTGGGCCGCGGGGTGGCCAAGGACTCGCGGCACGTGCTCCGCGCGCCGAAAGTTAGCGAGGATTCCGCCTCCGCTCCAGCGCGTGCGAGGCGAGAAGACCCGTCGGTGTTTAGGGGATCGCGGGGCGCGAACTGGCAGGATCCCTGCGAGAGCGAGCCACAGGAAGACGGAATACCGAGCCTTTGTCGGTCGCCACCTGCCACCTTCTTGCAGATGACTTGTGCCAGGGCTCTCCTTGCAGGAGACAGGTTCTACCGGGTCTGGAACAAACCGGGTCCAGACGCTGTGAGCGCCCTCGGAGGAGTTCTCCGCAAGCCAGGGCTGCTGCAACACCCAAGAAAAAGGAAGAAGCCATCCGGTGAAAGTTTCGTTGGCAACCAACAGCAGTCTGGAGATACCGAGATATAGACCCAGTTGGATTCATGAAAATTCCTTCTGAGCTCGAGCTGGGACGGCCCAGCCTAAAGAAAAGTTCCTGGGGCCTAGAAGTAAGTGCCCTGGCACCAGAGACCTGGGCTGCAGCATTGTGGAGCCTAGCAAGACTCTGAGGCCCATTTTAATGCGAATGTAGCAATGGTATGCCTCTGTGTTGCTGAGAAATTTAAGGGAGATTTTAAAATGAGTCAAAAAATGTAAACATCAAGCTGAATGTTAAAGAAAGAAGAATGAGAGTTCAAAAGAAATAGAATGTGAAACATGTCTGGAATGGGTCCCATCTTTTCCAAAAATTTCAAAATCTTTAAAAGTTTCCTTAAAATTTTTATATACTCAATCACTCAAATATTAATCAGTTGCAGTTTATTTACAAAGTAAATTGCTTAACAAATCTAACCACAATAATTTCTTAATGTTTCTAGCATCTGCCAAATGTGCGCTATCAAAAACCAATGAATTGGTGTGCCAAACCTCAATAAAAAATCTAGATTCCAGACAAATCTGTTAGATTTTAAATTTTACTGGCTCTTTACTTTCCTCCTCTCCGTGTTTGTCTTTATCCTTTCAAATATTTATTTGTCATCTCATGCAACAGAAGCAACAAAAGTAACACAGGACTACTTTGACAGTCACTGACCACATGGACTGTCCAGTCTGGGTAGGGGAGAGTCATATTAAAAGTTATAGGAATAACATGGAATCAGAAATACAACTGTTTATCTGAAGGAAAAAGACAGGGTGTTACTGGAGGATGAAAAGGACAGCTAATACTTTGTGATGTCAGGGAAAAATGCTTTGAAGAAGTCATAATTAAGTTAAATCTTTCTCTAGGTTCTCTCCTAAGCAGGTCCTGAGGCGTGGCTTTGAGTACAGGCAGCTTTTTGACACTGATATCCAGAAACTAGGCAGAGGAAATTGAAAGAGTGAGACTGGAAAAGAAAGAGAATGAAGATGCGTTAGCAGGCTGTCCTTCCTGCAGGTGGCTGGCTTTAGTCCTGCTTGGGATTTTCTGAGGAACAGTGTGGGATGCACCTCACATTGCAAAGGCAGGTGGAGTATGTTTTCAGCTGACTTTCATCCCCCAATGACTCAGGGTTTCCCCTCCTTACCCCCACTTCTCCCAGCTGAGGACTTCCCATAGCTTCAGAAAAAGCAACCAGGAATGAGGTGAAACCAGGTGAGTAGTGGGATGAAATAGAGGTTAGCATCTGCCAGGGCCCTAAGGAGGAACAGGTTTTAAGTAGGAAGAGTGAGTGGAAAACAGTTTCTGGCAGAAGGAAAGGCAGGCCTGAAGGCCTGGGATGACAAGTATTTGGTGCTTTTTCTTCTAATGACCAGTTAAGACAATCACAACTAAGTGACTTAGAATAGGGTGGCATGAACATGTGGCTGGACAGTGAGTCAGGTGTTCTTATAGGAAGTTTTATGACCTTGGTGTTGTATCTTACACACAACATAGAATTTTGAGTAAGATTTTCTGCATATGATGTCATCTGTGGACAGAGACAATTTTATTTTTGCCTTCTCAATGTGTACATTTTTTATTTCCTTTTCTTGTCTTATTACATTACTTTGGATTTCTAGTATGATGTTGAAAAGCAGTGAGGAAAGGGAGCATTCTTACTTTGTTCCTAATCCTGGTGGAGAAACTGCATTATGTATTTAACTATAGAGTTTTTGCAGATGTTATCAAACTGAAGCTTCTACCTTGTTTTTGCTTGTTGCCTTAAAAAAAATAGTGAACATGTGTTGCATTTTGTCAAATGTTCTGTCTGTTGATAAGATTGAGTTTTCTTTTGTAACTTGTTGCTCTTTATAGGTTACACTGAGTGTTTTTTGAATGGCAGTGAGATTTTTAAAAGATCTTTTTGGCTCCTAGGAGGGCACAAGATGGTGGTGAATGAGAATGACAAAACGAAAGTGTGATTGAGGAAATTAACTTTAAAATGGCTGAAGAAATCTTAGCGAGCCTGAGCAATGATAAAAACATCAACTAGGCAGTGGAACTAAGAAATGTTGCAAGGAGAATTTATGCTATGTGATCTTTTTCCCCCTGAATAGGTCATGTGGGAAGAGAGGAAGGGGTTAGGAAGCTTGGTAGTGGATGGTGCTTCTGAGAGACTGTATTATAGTAGTACTGATACGTGTGTGCTGGAGTTTGTGATGTGGAGGTCCATGGGGAGCAGGTACAGTGGAGGGGTGGAAGAAGATGGGGTGGATCACAGCAGCAATGGAAGCAGTCAAAGTGGATACTGGCTCTGCAGAAAACTTTTTCAAGAAGTTCAGGTGCGAAAGTGACTGAAAAAGCAGGGTTGGAGGAAATACATGGTTACTGGAAAGATTTTGCTGCAAGGTGGGCAAGTCCAGTATAGGCTTAAATTCTGGTGGGAATGATGAAGTGGAGAATGACAAGTCCAAGATGCAGCTTAATAAAGAGTATTACCCCAGCTCTACTGTTGATCTCTCCTAAAGTATTCTTTTTTTCAATATCAATTTGGTCAAAATGGTACATAAATTCATTCTCTTTCTTTCTCTGTGTAAAACTCCTCAAGCTATCACCCCATTTTCCTGGTCCCACCAGACCTGTCCACATCCAGTGTCTTTTCTGTGGTTCCCGCTATCAAGTTTCATGAATTTTTCACCTCTACATTCTCATGAAGTTACTGTAACCAAAGTCACCAAGGACCCGGCTTGACAAATCAAGCTGTATATGATCAAGCTTTCATCTTGACCTGCAGAAACCATTTGAGACAAATGATTCTTTTTTTGACCTGGTTTCAGGAAAGATTCCTGTCTTTCCCTTTCCTCTCTGGGCACTCCCTCTCACAGATGGAATCTCCACATCTCCCCACTTTCCAAAAGTCCCGGCTCCCTTCTCTGCCCTCCCACTTCCTTGGGGCCCTCAGGTCTGTGCATTCTGTAAGCATCTCCAACTTCACTTGCCTGAAGCTGCAAACGACCATGCAGCAAGGATCCTTCTGATGGGTCTCTACTTAGCCATGCAGCTTCAAGCTTCCAGCCTACAGACCAGAATCTTGGAGCTACTCTGTACCTAACTGTTTGTGTGAGACAATAGGGACCAATGCAATCAGCCAGAAAGTCTCTTTTGCTTTGCCTTCAAACACATCCAAGGTCTGACTGCCTCCTCCCGCACCCTCCAGCGCTCCCACTCAGATGCTGGCCGCCAACGTCTTCCCTGCTGCAGTTGACTCAAGGTGTCTCCAGCTTCCTCCCACTGAATTCTACTCTTAGCACAGCACCAAAGCCGCTTCTCAAAGGCACATCGGGTCGCTTCACTCCTCTGCGCAGGGCAGACCCTCGACTTGCAGCTCCCTCTTCGGAGGCTTTGGGGGTTGCTACCAACGCAGAGGCAGGCGCGCTCCGCGGCTTCCAGCTCCGAGTCCTGCTCCCACCTGCTATGAGGAGCCACGACTAAGGCGCCTGGCTGCGCTCCCTGATTTGCTTTCTCCACAGCACTGGCCCTGGTGAGGTCCACTTAGTTCTGGGATGTTGGCTCCCACTCCTCCCATGCAAAGGAGGGCCAGACACGGACACTCGCGATCGTGTTTCTGGAGGCACGATCTCAAAGAAACTGGGAACGCGCCGGGCGAGGGGCAGTCTGGCGACATGGCCAAGCGGGAGCCCTCGCTGGGTGAAAGCCAGAAAGGGTGGCAGACATAGGGAGGTGAGGCCGTGTGGGCGCCGGTGTCGAGCGACTGGAGGGGTGAGAAGGGCCTGCACAGGGAGAGTTCTCGTCGCCCTCCAACCTCCGGGTCTCGGTCTTCCCCTCCCCCCATACGGCGCCCCTCAGGCTTCGCAACCTGAGCTCCTGGTGCCACCGACCGGGGCTGTCACTGTTCAAGTCTGCGGTGCCAGCAGGCGAAAAAGAGCCTGCAACCCGCGCACCCTCCCCACGGCGCAGGCTCAGCGGCGGGGTACCAGGGCGGGATCCGGGCCGGGGGTACGCCCACAGCCTCGGTGCGAGCCAATCCTAGGAGGAGACTAGGCTAAGGATTGGGTCTTTCTGCTGGAGTAGGCGGGTGCAACCGGACGAAATCCGGAAGCGGAGGCGCGCGTCCGGGCCGGGCTGCGGACATGTCTGAGCACCGGAGACACGGTAGGCGGTGACATCTGGAGGTGGCATGTGAGGTTTATCAAACCACCCTCTTTTATAGGGAGCCTTGAGGACAGTGAGGGGCTGTGGGAAGAGTGAGGCGCCTGAGGAGGCTGCTGGGGGTCTGAGGGGCTCTTGAAGGGAGCGAGAGTCGTAGAGGGCTATGAGGGACTGCGGGCGCACGTGAGTGCCTCGGGGTCCCTCCCTTGCTGGTGCTGCGCTGTCCTGTGCTATCCCAGCGGAGCAGAACTCCCCGAACCTCAGTTTTCCCCCACGCCCAGAGTCGTTGGTGCCACGACGCTGCGGGAAACTCCCGTGGCCTTCCCCCTGTGTTTCGTAAGTGTTTCTGCTCCCTTGAAATGAAAAGACGGTGGCAACTGTGGTTAAGACGCGATTGCAAAAGAATAAGGAGGGCTAGTTCCTCAGGGAACCGGAATGCGGGACGCAGATCATCCGCGTCTCAGTCCCGCCTGCTAGCGTTCCTGTCTCCACCTCTGAGCTGCAGAACCCCTGGTCAGCTCGCAGATGAACGGCTGCAGAACGGTTTTAACACACTTTGTCAGGTGTGCAAAACTAGGGCAACAACGTCCACTGGGAAGGGGTGGACGTGTTCTCTTGATTAAACGCATTTTTGGAGAAACAGACCTGAAAACTCCCGCTTCTGCATCTCCCCCTTTCTCTTGCATTCGTCTTAGGTTTGTGACTTGTAAGCCGAAAGTTAAGTGCTCATTGCTGTGCAATAAATTATATTGTATGTAATTTACTCAGCTTCAAACCGTCTCAGTTCTCAAAATGAATGAAGAATTTGTTTTAGTCACGAAACTTTTACCCTTGAGATAACCTCCTTTCCTTGTTGGATGTGTGACAAAACTGTCAGGGAAAGTTTAGATTGTTTAAGAACATTGTGACTGGAAGAATAAATGGAGGAAGTATGAAATGTAAGTGAAAAAACAAAATATTAGTTGTCTGTGTCTCTTCTTGACAGTATCCCTTGAAGAACTCTGCTGGGAAACATTGAGCCTCTGAGGAACTCTTAATAGGAAGTGTGAGTTGGAATAAAAATTCTAAGCACTTATAATTTGTTGAAGTAGGAAACCAGAGTTCATGTGTCTTCAGAGGTTCTCCCTCTTATGTGACCTGTGATGCGCGTAACCATTAGGAAAATGTGTGGCAGGTGGTAGAGAGGATGGCTTGGTGCAGATTTGTACTGTCTCTCACTGTCCATCTGCTCCACAAGAACATTGGGTCGAAGACGGTGGACAGAAGTAATGGTACCTGTATGTGTTTGTGGAGGAGATGAGCAAGGTTGTGCACAGCTCTGGTACACATACACAACTTTCTAGTGGTGTTTAGCCAGCCTGTATGTCAGCTGTTCTGGCACTAAGGAGCAAAGGGATCAGACATGAAATCCCTTCCCTCTTCTTGCTTTTGCAGACCCTGGTGTAGTTCAAGGCTGTTTTCTTGGTGAAGACAGATGCATAAGAGAGCCAGACTTTTCTCTCTCTGGGCCCTGACAAGAAAGCTGGAAATGGGCAGAGAAGCAGTGTCTGAAGCAATGATGCTTAGTTTTGGGGTTTTTTGGAAGGAAGGTTTGATTTCTTCTGCTAGGAAATGTAGCCTGCTGTTATAACTATTTTTTGTATGACAATTGTAATAAAACTTTGAAGGATTAATAGGGAGAATTATCTTTTAGATGTACTCTACTTTGTGTTATAAAAATATCTGAGCAGTACTCAAAGTATCTTACTTGGGACTCTTGAGAGTTATGCAGCTCTGACAACAGATGACTGCCTGACTGAAAAGAAACACATGAAGGGCACCATGTCTCGAGTGTGATTTAAATGATTTCTGTTCTACTTGGGGAGACTGGGTCAGTGCTGACATACAGTATACCTAAATATTAACTCTAGTAAGGCTGCGTCATACATTGAGGGTCACAGTGGAGCCTGGATGCTTCAAGCGCTACATTTGTCTTAGGGCTGTGGACTTCTATAAAGAGCACTGCTGTGTCATTTTCTGACCCTGCCTCACACAGTGCTGGTATCCGTAACTACTCAGTTAACTGGGAATGAATGTCTTGTGTTCAACATCTGCCCTGTGGAGCTTTTCTGACACTTCCTTACCAGATAGCTCCTGAGTACTATCTGGGCAACTTCAGTTAGGAACAGAATATTTCATGAAGTATCTTGTGGAAAATTTCTCTTCTCCTTGGACATAACTTGTGTTATTTAGAGTACATGGAATAAATGTACGTCTGTCATACCTCTTCACTGGATAATTCTTCAGAGATTTTGAGCACCTCTTTCATTCTTCTCATCTCCCCACTCCATACCATGCTAAACAACTTATGTTGGGAGCATTTCTTAGGAGAGGCAAAATGAGTTGGCCTTACCAGACAGACAATTCTCAATGCCAGAGTGGAGATGAGTACCAGGTGGCAGTGCGAGGCCATCTCTTGTTCAGGCTGTTCACTAGGAAGGGGAATGCAGGGTTTCTGGCCTGCTTATGCATCTTTGGACTCACCCTTGTACAGACCCTTTGCACACTCCTGTTACTGTGGTTATGCACTAGGGTAGAGAGGAGTGAGTAGATTTAAGACCACAGCAGCCATAGACCCTTCCTTTTGTCAGGATGGAGATAGTGACCCCAGCCTCCTGGTATCATAAGGAAGAAGTAGATGAATGTGTGAAGTTGCTTTTCACATCCCTCTTATTTTCTCCTCACTAGTGAAGACCATCAAAACCTGTCCTTGAACAACTCTCTGTGTTCCTGCCAGCCTGATGGAGTGGAGGGGCAGTTTGTGATCTTGGAGAAGGCAGTTCACTTGTCTTTTGATAAGAATTTGTACTGCCATGAACACTTCTTTGCAGAGCATCCAGGCTTGGCATTCAGAGGGTACCTTCTGGGAGCCAGGAGGACAGGTCTGGGATTAGAGCAGCCACAGCTGTTACTGCTACAGATCTTTGTCTTCCTGCAACTCTCCTTAATGAGATTGGAACTGTGAGTAGCTTTGGTACATTTAAGAGCCCAGATCTAGTTTGCCACATCCCTGGTTTTTATTCTAATACATGCACTTAGGAATGGATTGTGGCTGAAGTCACACATCACAGAATTGTTAATGCATTCCAAGGTGGTGGCACTGGTTCTTGTGTTCCTAGAGCTGTGGTCGTCAGTTGAGGAGGAGTATCTGTATGTGTGTGTATGTGTACATATCTCTGTGCCTTCAAATGTGCTCATGTGTGTTGTGTGAATGTTTCAGTTACTCCCTCAAACTTTTTTGTAGTGCCAGAAATGGGGATACTATTAAGAACCTTTTCAGTTGAGCCCGGCCCGCGCGGTGCAGGCACAGATCAGGAAGCAATATGGACTGCCCTCTGGGGTCCTGATATCAGGACCTTGGAGGAGAACGAGTAGGACCCCCGCCCAGCCCGCGCGGCGCAGGCATGGATCAGGAAGCAATATGGACTGCCCTTTGGGGTCCTGATATCAGGACCTTGGAGGAGAACGAGTAGGACCCCTCGCGGGACCCCCGCCCGGCCCGCGTGGCACTGGCGCG
>RJWM01021450.1:0-35340 GCA_004363535.1 Dasyprocta punctata
CTCATCTGACATTTTTATGTCATGTTTCTTTTATATAGCACTGATTAATTCTACTCCAATGGTTTGAGCCTTTCCTGCACTGTATACCCCTGAGAATATAATTGTATTTTTACCAGTGTCTTTACAACTATAGTATGCCCATACAATACACATAACAAAAATTTGTTGAATGAAAAAAGTTGTTTTCAGAAATAATAGGACATTCAATTCCAGTGCTTTTTTTCTCCATTATATAATACTGGTTTAAAAACTGTGCACAAATCCTATGTGAATGTAGAGATACATAAAAGTAGCTCAGGGTACAAATGACTGCAAGTAACAATAGATGTGGAAAAGCCTTTGTAATATAAGCGATGTCATAAATTAAACTGTCATAAGTTAAGGGCACAGTTCTCCCCAGGACTGTCTTCACTTCAAACACTAGCTGCAAGCCTAGAGATTTCCAGAGTTTTGCTCATTTCTAACCAACTAGTAATAAATCTGAGTAGTCTCCACAATCCCATTTCAGTAGTTAACTAGAACAGCTTATAGAATTCACAGGAGCACTATAATTATGATTATAGTTTTATTATAGAAAAGAAGCATGCAAATGAGAATTAATCAAAAGGTCTACAAGTCCCTAATGTGAAACTTCATATCTTCTTCCCATGGAGTCAGAAAGTGCCATCCTCTCAGAACACAGATATATATTTGCTAACCAGGGGAGTATACCTGCACTTTGGTGTCTACAGTGTTAATGAGGTTTCATTACATACCCATGGTTGAATCATTGGCCAGGCAGATGAATGCAATCTCCATACAGCTTCCCCAACTTTTGTGGTCAGACTGGTATCCCATGGTTTAAAATCCCAGTCCGCTATCACATGTTGGTCTTTTAAACTTGCAATCTGAAACATTGCAGTATAACTTGTATTTAGAAAGCTTAAAGAATTAACACCCTTGTTTCTCAAAAGACATAACAATCACAACAACAAAACTAGAGCTCAATACCTCTAATAAACATGGGTGCAAAAATTCTCAACAAAGTACTAGAAAATTGAATTCAACAGTATATAAAAAAAATCATTCACCATGATCAAGCTGGTTTCATCCCAGGGGTACAAGGATAATTCAGCATGCACAAGTCCATAAATATAATAGATCACATTAACAGAATGAATGATAAAGATCACTGTATTATCTCAGTACATGGAGAAAAAGCATGCAACAAAATTCAACATCTCCTGATAAAAGCCTTGAACAAATTAGGTATCATAGAATCATGCCTCAACTTGAAGGCTCTGTGTGACAAAGTTAAGCCAACATGTTGAATAAAGTAGTTCAAAATATTTCCTGTACCATCAGGAACAAATTCAGTATAGTACTAGAAGTAGCTGGAGCAATTAGGCAAGAAAAAGAAAAGATATATACTAATAGGAAAGGAGGAGGTGAAATCATCCCTCTGTAAATGATACAAGTCTGTATATGGAAACTTAAAATCTCCACCAAAAAACTATTAGAACTGATAAATTCAGTAAAGAAGCAGGATATAAAACTTAGTAACTTATTGATATGCCAACAGTTTTCTGAGAGAAACATTGTGAAAGCAGTCTCAGTCACACTGGCTATGAAAAGTAAAATACTTATGACTAAGCCAAGGAAGTGAGTAACCTCCATGATGAAAATTACATAATTTTGATGATGAATTAACACAAAAAAGTAATAATTTCTCATGTTTCTGGATGGATTGAAAGAATATTGATAAAGTGCCCCAAATAGAAAAAAACAATTTACAACTTCAATGTAATCGCTAGCAAAGTATCAATGACATTCTTCACAAAACTGGGGAAAACATCCTTTCATATGAAAACACAAAAGTTCCTCATAGCCAAAGCAATCTTGAGCAAAAACTAGCAAAGCTGGAGACACCGTAATACCTGATTTCAAAACATACTATAGAGCCATAGTAACCCAAACAGTACAACACTGGCATAAGAGATACATAGACCAATGGAACTGAATAGAGCACAGAAATAAGCTCACGATCTAGAGCCAACTGATTCTTAACAAAGGTACCAAAAAAATTCATTGGAGAGAGAACAGCCTCTACAACAAATGATGTTGGGATAGTGATACCCATATGCAGATTAAAATCTGACCCTTATCTCTTACTTATCTCTTACTCTGCACAAAAGTCAACTCAAAATGAATCAAAGACCTACCAATAAGACCTGAAACTGAAGCGACTAGAAGAAAATGTAGGAAAAACACTTCAAAACAATGGTATAGGCAATGATTTTCTACACAGCAAAGGAAATAATCAACAGAGTTAACAGAAAATGCACACAATTGGAGAAAATATTTTGTGAATTATTCAGTTGCCAAAAGGTTAATATCCAGAATATATAGGAACTCAAAAATGCAATTATAAAATGGGACAATGATCTGAATAGATACTTCTCAAATGAAGAAATATAAATGGCCAACACATATGTGAAAAAAAAACGCTCAATATCATTAGCTGTTAGTGAAATCCAAATCAAAACTACAGTGAGATAACATTTCACCTCAACTAGAATGGCTATAATTAAAGTATGAACAAATTCAGGTGATGAAGAAGATAAAGGAACTCTTATACTTTGTTGATGGGAATGTAATTTAGTATGCACTATGGAGAACAGTTCTCAAATATCTAAAAATGGCTTTATCATATATATAATCCAAATATCCTACTTCTGGATATTTAGCCCAAGAAGATAAAATCAGCATAGCTAAGAGATACCTACACTTATATTTATTATGGTACTATCCACAATAGCTAATACTGTATGTGGAATCAGCCTACTTGCCCATCAGCAGATGAATGTGAAAGGAATGTGTAGTTTTATGCACAATGAAGTATTCTCAGCCATAGTAAGGAATGAAATCCTGTCATTTGCAGCAAAGTAGACTGAACCAGAGATTATTATGTTAAGTTAAACAATGCAGATCCAGAAAGACAAATATTACATGAGCTCTTTCATATGCAGAAGCTAAAGAATGTCAACCTGAAAGTAGTACGGTGCTCATTAGAGATTGGAAAGCATGTGTGCTGTGTGGGGGTATTAAAAAGCCAGGTAGATTTGATCAACTGAATACCTATATATGGAAATACCACACTGAATTCCATTAGTATTTACAAGTAGTAGATGTCATTAGTTTTTCAAAAAATATTACAGTATCTTTAGTCCGCCATAAGTAGCAAAGTCTCTTAACCATGGGGAAATTTCAAGAATTCAGAGACCATCTCCCAGAAGTCAAGGACAAAATACAGCTAATTTTTTAAAGTGATGGAGATTGAACCCAGAGACTCACACTGCGCTACATCCTCACCTCTTTTTTATTTTATGTTATTTTTTTTTTTTTACTCAAGACAGTCTTACTAAGTTGCTAAGTTGCCAAGGATAGGCTTGAATTTACAATCTCTTACCTCAGCCCCTCAAAGTGCTGGGATTACAGGTGTGTGCCACTATCCCTGGCTGATGGCTACCCTCTTTATTGTACAATCAACAGCTTTGAATCATCTAAAATAAAACATGAAGATTTAAATTATGTCGATAATTCAGAATTTTTGTTGGTTGTCTGTTTTAATCATATGAGAGCATTCGAGAGAGCACAGATAATTTATAATTTGGGTACAGAAGTTTGAATGATGCTTAAAATTAATAGCATAAATTTCCATTTGGAAAAGTCTGTAGAGGTTGTCCACAGCATAGTGCTTTTAAACAGTGTCAATAGTGTGATTAGAGGCTTTCTGTTTCTAGCAGAATGGCAAAATACTCTGAGTAATCTTACTGAAAATGGATAATAGATGTTGGATAATATGTACAACTCAATGGACAAGAGGTTTAATACACTGAGAAGCCAAAAGCAAAATGAATACAGAAACTTAGAAATGTAAAGCACCTTTTGTCCTAAGAGTTTGTACAATCTCTTTACCTCTAACTCAGTTCCACAGCTCATGTCACTGAGAGGCGGGGGCTAGACTGGACTCTCAACTAGAACCTAACAAAGAATCCCTTAAGAGCCCTCTGTTGTACAGAAATCTAGACCTAAATGGTCATGCCACCAGTGTAAGAGTGAACTGCAAGTAAAAAAGGGGACAGTAAGGTACATTAAAAACAAAGAAACAAACAAACAAAAAACACTTTCTCTATGTCACAGGTTAGCAAATTATCATCCCTGAGGCCAACTCTGCCAGTTCCCTGTTTTCATAAAACCCATGAACTGAGAATACTTCTTACATTCTTAAATGGTTAAAAAAAAATCAGAACAATAGTTCGTGACACATGAAAATTATATACAAAATTCAAATTTCTATTCAACTTTCTAAATAAATTAAACTTTCTAAATAAAGTATTAGGGAATATAATTATACTCATTTGAGTATTACCTGTTGCTGCCTTCAAAAGGCTATGGTTTAGCTGAGTGTTGCAACAGACAAAGCCTAAAGTATTTACTAACACTTTGCAGAAAAAGGTCACATTTTAGGTTTAGGAGTTATCATGGTTACAAATCTTTCAAACTTTGTTGAGGTTCATATCTATGACCCATATGTTACTATATATTCCTCTGCTTAAATAATAAACAGTGGTTGTTCTGTGGTTGTAAAGAGCTGAAGTAACTTCAATTTATCTATCCTGTGTGACAATTTTGACTTTATATTTGTGCCTAAATTGTAAAAATAGTGCAGATTCTGAGATATAATTATCTGCTTGTTGAGTATGAAATTTGTGCCTGAAATAAATTGCTGAATTTTAATATTTTTATACTTGAAATAAATTATTTTCTATTAACTTATTTTTTAAAACTAAAGAACAAATTTTTAAAATTTCTTGCAGAGGTTGCAAAAAAGCACTAACCCTAAAAGAAAAAAAATTGATAAGTTGGGATTTCATCAAAATTAAAAACTGCTTAAAACTTTTAATATTAAAAGGTAAAAGTCAAATCACACATGGAGAGAAAATATTCAAAATAGGTTTATCTGACCAAAAAAATACCCCCTCATACCCAAATAAATAATCCTACTACTCAAAAATAAAATATCCCAATCTAAACAATAATTTGAGTAACACTCCACCAAAGAATATTTATTCATGTCTAGTAAGCACAGGAAAATGTAATCAGCATCTTTACTTTAGAAAAATGCAAATTAAGGTTACAACAAGATACCATTTTATACCTATCAGAATGGCTGAAATTAAAAATATTACCAAATATTAGAAATAATAAGGATCACCTGGAACTCTATACATTGCTGATGTAAAATGACACAGTATAAAATGATGAAAAATTTAGAGAATTGTCTGTCAGTGAAACATAAATATACCTAGTGACCTTAGCCATTTAACTTCTAGAATTTATCCAGAGAAATGTATACATAAATCCACATAAATGTTTTACACAGAATTATTTTTATCAGTTTTATTCACAATATTCTCAAAGTGGAAACAATCTAAATGTCCATTGTCAAAGAACAAAATACAACAGATTCCGTTTACAGCTTATATCTTAATTGAGTTTATTTGCAACTCTGGAATTGAAAAGGTTCATTGAGATAGAATAAACATTTCCATGAGCAGGAAAGGTTGGCTTTGTAGACAGAAGGAAGCTGAATAAAGCAGAAACAATTAAAAGGGGACAGGCTATTTCAAAGTTACTTTTCTTTTTAAGTGGGGACAGAACAAAGTAAAATGACTTCAGGTTATTTTTTTGGTACGAATTAAAGCAGAGAGCTTTATTCATGTCAATTGAAACTAACCTGTTTGGGGAATCTGATTGTTATTCCTCTTTCATGAATTCTCAGGTCTGCTAACATCTTAGTTTGGGATTATTGCACTTTAGCCTGGGTGACTCCATTTTGATTTTTAGCCTGGTCTGTTGGATAGTAATCCAAAACAATGTCTTTCTATAATTTTTATTTAACACAATCAAAAGGAGAATGGGTTTTTAAAATTTTGATGTAGTTACACAATAAAGTACAATAAGCAATTTAAAAATGAACTAGTGATACACATTGAAAGATGACTGTCAGAAACATTGGTCAAAAGAGGCCAGACAAAAAGAGTACACAAAAAGAATACACACTGTTTAAACCCATTTATTTGAAATTAATCTGTTCATAGAATATCTGGTTGCCTATAGGGCCTAAGGTTTTCGTAGAAAGTTTTTCTAGAACATTCTACAATGTTAATTGTGACTGGCGCTGGTTATATAGTTATAAAATTTGTCTAGACCTCTCCAGTTTTTACAGTTAAGATCTGTAATATAAACTTAACTACCTACTCCACAATATCAATTTACTAATTCAGTATACACAAAAATTACAATCAAAGCATTCCTGATTAATTCAACAAATTTCTTGCTCAATGTTTTCGTTACTAATAATGCTGTATTCCATTATATATTAAATTTTACATATGTTGCATTTTTTCAAAATAATACGATATAATCTAAAATAAATTTTTCCAAGTGGAAAGCTACTTGTATAAAAATAACTCAACCATGTTCCCTCCAAATTTACTTTCATCATAAATTCCTAAAATTAAATAAGGAATAAAAATTAGAGAATATGGAACAGTCTAGTCAAAATTAGAATCACAGCAGGAGTCTTAGTAAGAGCCTGTTATAATATTGTTAAGAGTTTTATGTTCATTATTTTAGTCAACCCTTAAGATACTCATAATCCTAGCAAATAGGTTTAAGTTCCATTTAAAAATTAGTATTTTGAGGTTTAGAAAGATTAAGAATGCAATCAAGAGCACAAAATGAGTAAGGGGTAGAACCTAGTTTTTTTTTTTTTTTCTTTTTACTTCGAAATTTAAACTCTTTCCACAGTACTTGTATTTCAGAGAATAGATGAAAAAGCAGCTCAAGATTTATAGGGTGGAGTACAATAAGGCCTCTTGGATTAATCACTCCAGTGAGGCCTAGAGCCTTGACTACTTGGCTGCCCCTTGAAATGTCTTTTCTGCAGCCAGACACAGGCTTCCAAGTCATCCCTGTACTTCATTTGTTTCATTCAGATATTAGAAAGTCAAGGGCTGGCCCACTGGTCAATTCAGTCACATGTCTATCTGTGTAATCCATCAATACTGAAAAATAGAGACGAACCCAGGAGAAGAGTGAGGGTAAGTCAGTGTAGTTCACTGTTCAAAAGCAGGGAAAAGGACTGTGTCCCTGTGTTTTGGTGAAGAGTAGCAATAGAAAAAAAGTAGAGAAGTAAAAGCCAAAAAGGAAAGTAAACTGAAAGGCAACTGAAATATACTAAAACAGGTATATTTTTGTAAGAAAAATTAATTTTTTTAAAACTTGTTCTAATATAAAGCAAAGGAAAGATTCAGGTTAGGTACTACCTGTGAGGCAGAATTTGTATTTGTACAAGAAACAGAGAAAATTGTGGCTTGCTGTTATTGTAGTAAAAATATTATCAACTAATTAAATTTTTGACTTCTTAGACTACTATGAAATATATGAAAAATGTATTTGCATGCTCTCTGAAATGCTTATTTCTCAGAATAAAGCTTAATTCTCCTGGTTAAAGCATTCTTGACTTTATTCCTAGCTGTATTCCTTGGTCTTAGACATTCTTTCAGAGTCTCAGTGTTACCTATTAAATGAGAGGTTTAGATGAAACGTTCTAATAAAAATAATCACTAGCCGGGCGTGGTGGTGCACGCCTTTAATCCCAGCACTCGGGAGGCTGAGGTAGGCAGAGCGTTGTGAGTTCGAGGCCGGCTTGGGCTACAACGTGAGCACAAGGCCGGCCTGAGCTACATAGTTCGACCCTGCCTCAAAAAATCAGGGCTGGGAGTTTGGTTCAGTGCCTTAAGCGCCTGCCCTGGCAGGCGCGAGGTTGTGAGTTCAATCCCCAGTGCTGCAAAAAAACAAACAAAAAAAAAATCACTAACATTTCTGATTGTCTCCCATATACAGTGGTACTTCAGTTCACAAACTTAATTTGTTCCACAGTTTTGGAAGTGATGAACACATTCATGTTCATTCAGGAAAGATGGCCACTGTCTTGTTCATCAACCAGTGCAGCGTTGGCAAACAAAAACAAAATTTTACCAAATGCTTATTTACCAAAAGCGTTTGTGAATCCAGGTACTTCTGAAGTACTAGGACCCATATTAGATGGGTATATATTGACACACACATATATATAGTTTATTAGTGAGGAAACTAAAATTCAGTGTTTAATTCTGAAATTTGACCCTGATTACATTTGATTCCAAAACTTGTAGCCACTGTGTTATCATGCCTTCTTATGGATGTGACCAACAAGCATACTGAGAATTATATGTGGATCCTTGAATGTCAAAGAACTTGACTCGTGAATTTTCTCTTTATCTCCAAAATCAAGTAAATGTATATTGGTATAGGAGAATTGCCTGGCTGAATTTAAGTGAGAGGAACAAAATAAACCAATAATTTTCTTGAGGAGGATTGCGTTTTATTATTTCATTCTGGTGACCACACTCATTCTGCCCTCCTTCTACCATGTTTAAAATGATACTTTGCACAGATACACACTCAGCAAGTTTTTTGACCACAGGCCCAAGGCTAAAACATGATCACTTCTGCTTGATAAAAACTCTTACAGCTTTCTTCTGAGCCTAACCGGTGTTTAATGTGGGCAAACTGATTACTAATAGTAAAAGTTCAAGGTTAAGAGTCACTGTTCAGAGCTAGGAGAAGCTGATGCAGGTGATGATGATGGATGGCAGTGGGGAAGAACAGCTGGTGCTGCCAGCCAGTGGACAAAAAATTGCAGGTACCTCCTATGGAAGCCAAGCCTTTGTCTCTGTGATGGTGAACCCTTCAGACACTTCCAGCTATGATGAAGCCCTTCCTGCATTTTCTCTTCATCTTTCTACTTGTTAAGGTGTTCTGTCGCTATTTCACAGGCACTTGCTTTGACCTTGATTGTACTTCTGGATAAAGTTTTGTTTTTGTTTTTTTTTACTTTTGCCTTGAAAAAATTTTCTCTTCCCTTTTTCAAGTCATTTTATTTTATTTAGTCCTTTGCTTTTAAATGAGTTACAGAAGCCAGGTGTGTTGCACTCCTGTAATCCCAGCACTTGGAAGGCTGAGGCAGGAGGATCATTGTAAGTTCAAGACCAGCCTGGTCTACAAAGTGAGCCCAAGGCCAGCCTTAACTGCATAGTGAGACCCTGTCTCAAAATGAAAATAAATAAACAAATAAATAATAAATGAGTTACAAAAAATAAAGCTGCTCATTTACCAAAGTATTCACACAAACGATCTGCAGAATTATTTATTATAATTTTCATCAGCAACAAAACCCTATGCTTAATAATGATTATCTTACAAATTAAGCATAGGTACTCTATCCCAATCCTAGTTTTAAAAAATGTGTAAAAATATTTTATTTTAGTTTGTAGATATCATGACTTTTCTCTGAATTCTGGAAGAAGGCCCTTGGTTACTTGTAGAGAAGTCCAAATAATTTATGCACACGTTTTAGTTAAGAAGAAACACATAAGATATTTTTCTCACTGAGAAGCTATTAATATTATATATCTGTTGTCCATTTATTTAACTGTTATTTCAACTAATACTCACTGAGTTCCTGTTTTGAGCCAGGCCCCATTGTGCATGAGGGACACAGTGAATGAATGTAATAGTCTCTGACCTTAAGAAGAGACCAGCCAAGAGTGGGTACAGTGTAGATTGCAAGTAAATACCAGTTTCAGGGGATTATGATAAAAGACCTGAACCACCATTTGAGAGGTGAGGAAGCTGTAAGTTTATTATGAGTGAAACAGACTGGAAAAAGAAGTAAAGGAGAGTAGGAAAAAAGACATGGCTGGATATTAAAGAGCCATATAAATTAATAACAACAACAAAAAATGATATATCAAATAAATTTCTACCAATTGTAAAATTCATGTATTTTGGATTGCATTTTTATTCCTGATAATACTTCTCCTTGACTTCATTAGAGACAATTGGATATGTAACTTGATAAACAACCACTATAAGTTCCATGTAATTATCATGGTGAAATAATTCTATACACCTATTTGTACTAAGTGCATATGCAGTTTTATTATTCAGTATGTTTGTCCACAGTCATCCAAACTTAACAAAACTTGGCATAGTTTGATTTTTCCCAATGCAAGAAAGGTACTTAAATTATAACCATAATTTCAAAGTAAAAATATTTAATGAATAATACATTTCTTCCTACAAAACACTAAAACTTTTCTGTAAATTCTCTCTTAAAAGTATTAACAGTGCTTCTATTATAATGTCTAATTTGTCATCTGTGACATGAAGCTAATAGCATGTAAGTAGCGTGACCGCACCTGTTGCTGGGCTAGCCCCTTGGCAAGTTTCAGCCTTGGGGAAGACCCTGCTGAAGGAAGCGAAATATTTTTTGGAACATTCAGATTATTGTTTTTACATAACCATATTGTAATCATCTTTTTACTTCCTCAACTCTCTTTCATTTCCAACCTACTGCAACTTACCCCATTTCCCTAAACACCACCAAAACAGACCTTGCTAGGTCACAATTAACTACTAAATATTAAAAGTCCATGAACAGATTTAGGGTCTTATTTTATGTTGCCCCTTAATAGTGCTTGACCAAGTCGCTCATCTGTTATCTACGTTTTTGGCATACTGTGAACCACACTTGTTAATATTTGCATACTTTGTTTTCCCACTGAATGTTGGGTCTGTCTTTGTTCCTGTGATGGTGACTTTTATGTGTCAACTAGGCTAAGCCATAGTCTCCAGTTTAATCAAACACTAATGTAGATGCTGCCGTGAAAATATTTCATCGATGTTGTTAACTTCTATAATCAGTTGCCTTGGAAGATAATGTGGTAGGTTTCAGCCAGAAATAAATAAGAACAAAAAACTGGTTTCCTAGAAAAGACATTTTGTCTAAAGACTGTAGCTTTGACTCTTGCTCGAATTTCTAAATTTCTAGTCTACTCATGGCTCAACCTAAAAATTTCAAACTTCCCTGCCTTACAAGGTTTCAGGATTCTAGTCTCTACAATCTTGTGAGCTAGCTCCTGGAAAGAAATCTTTTTAAAAATACACTCATGTATATATAATCTGAATGGAGACCAATATTCTTTGCATGTCACCCCTAATGCTATGCATATCAAGCCTCTTCTAGAAACGCCAGATACAGACACTACCACCATCTTTGAGCTCTTTTTGTATAATTCATCCATTTAATTTCTTCAGCTATGTCTATATATGACTATATATGACTCCAAAATATTTACCCTGTTCTCTTTACTGAACTGTTAATCACATTTCCAACTGCTAGACATCTTCACATTGATGTCTTAGTCATATCTGAAACACGAGCAAATGCATTTATTTGTTTGCCTTTCTACCTTAGTTCCTTTCTTTCCTTGTTATCTGCCACTATTAATACATCTTTTTACCTAATCACCCATAGAAAGCTCCAAACTGCTCTGAATTCCTCCCTCTCTTTTATCTTTATCTAATCAGTCTTTAAACTTGGATAGGTTTTCCTTTTTCATCTATTCCTTTCTGACAATTCCACTGCCTTAAATTAGAAACTCCCCAATCATCATTCATACAGATTTTTTTAAAGCTGATTATATTGTTTTTCTAGAAATAAGATTTTTTTGTTCATGTCTATCCTTTTATATTACTCTTCACAATCCACAAAAATGTATGGGTCTCATTATAGCTATTACATTGGATTATGTTTCTTTACATACTTTGTCTTTCCTTCTAGATTGGAAGTCATTATTAAATTTGTATTGAATGAATGAACATGCTGCTCACTACTCTATGACAAAGACATACTAATTTGCTAGTGATATAGGGGAACAATCTCAGTGGGACCTCCAAATGATATAGCGGAATGAAAGTCTCAACCTACCATATGTCTGGTGTGAGTTTGTGTTCTCTAAAATTGAAGAATAAATTTTAAGAACAATGGAGGTTATGAACAGAGATATTTATTGAGAGAAAGAAAGCTTCTGTCTGAGAGAGAGACAGAAGGGGTCCCGAGTGGGTTGCCAAAGACTCTGTGTTTTCTAGTGACTTTTATAGAGTAAAACCATGATGGGGAAAACTGGGAACTTGCAAGGCAGACAGGTTTGAGGTGGGAAAGAACTGTGGTCAACCAATAAGATTATTTGTTTAGGTAAAATTGACCAAATCAGGGACAAATAGGAAGCAAGTCACGTAGCAAGCAAGCATTCTTATGGATCAGCGACTTTCAGTAGGGGATTGAGATAGTAATTCCTGGCTTCTCAAGATGATCTGTACCTAATCCCTAATGCTTATACTTAGGGTGTGGTTGCATTTGTTTTGCCTTCTGTCTTGAGATCTGGCCCACAGCAAGAGGTGTGTGTCTTGTCCAAGATCACAAGACATCTGGTCATCTGTACCGGTTCCTTTGAGGGCCTAGCCCTGTCTGACTGCTTATAATACTTCTAACTAACTCAGTTGCCTGTAACACTAGAAATATAAATTACATTTTTTATAGAATAAAATTGATCAAATTATTAGACTGTTGAATTCATCTATTTTTTTATTATAGCTAGTATTTTTGTGGTAATTGACATCATTCCAATACAGGCATTCATAACTCAACATCCTTCAATGAGCTTCTAAGTCATTATAATTTATGAGAAACTTTGTATATCTTTTTCTGGGATGAATGACCATGTTTTTCACCAAATTCTCAAAGAGATCCCTAAGACTTACCATAGTGGCTTTGTATCCTAACTATAGTGCTTACTGACTCTAGGATCTTGAGCAAATTATTTAACCACAGAGTGCCTCACACAGCTTCCACATATTTAAATTTGAAGATAATGAGAGTAACAGTCCCACAAAGTTGTTGTGAATATTTAATGTTAATGTACATAAAGTGCTTAGCACATATACCTGACTGTTTAGCTCTTGTTAGAAAAACACCTGTAAAAATAAAAAATAAGATACACCTGTAAAAATAAAAAAATATTGTTATTAAAAGATAGGATGTACAACTCAAAAGTAGGTCACAGTTGAATATTTAGGTTTTGAGTTATCTACAAAGAATCAATGATTGAAATCACACCAGTAGGAGTGGTCCCTGCAGGGCAAAGAATGTAAAGAAGGATAATGGACTTTAGATTAAATTCCCAATAAGGTGAAAAAGGATGGGAAGGAGTTCATGAGGAATTGGTGAAATCTGAAAATTCAACACAAGAATTTCTCTATAAAAGGTAAGGTTAAACCTTCCTTAAGCTGGGCAAGATGGGAAATATAAAGGGACTGGATTTTGTGAGTAGGAAAATATGCTAGTTTCCTAGTAACAAATTATGACAAATTGTTGTTGCCTTAAAAACAACAGAAATTTATTTTCTTACAGTCCTGGAGGACAGAAGCCTGAAATCAAGATGCTTACAGGGCAGGCTTCCTCCAAAGGCCCTGATGGAGAGCCCTTTCTTGCCTTTTCTAGGCATTTGGAGGTAGTCCTAGTCAGTCTTTGTCATTCTGTGGCTTACAGCTGCACCATTCCGATTTCTGTCGCCTTTTCTTTTTTTGGTACTGAGAATCAAACTCAGAACCTTGCACCTGCCAGGTAAGTGCTGTGCTGCTAAGCTATACCCCTGGCCCTTGTCTCCTTTTCTATATGACCGTTTTTCTTCTGTGTCTGTGTGTCTGAATTTCGCTCTTATTGGGATATCAGACACTGGATTTAATCTAATCCAATATGACATTATTTTAACTTTATTTAATCTGTAAAGATGCTGGTTCCAAATAAGATTACATTCACAGGTTCCAGGTAGACATGAATTTTTAGAGGACAATCTTCAACCCAGTGCAAATTTCTTCAGATCTGCAGTGAGGTAGGAAGTTATACCACAAGGCAGTAAGAAATGATTGAATACTTCAAGTAGAGATGACTTTTTTTTCTTCTGGATGTTTATTAGTAAAAGAATAAGAAGATTGTATCTTGAGGCAAAAACTCTTTTAAAAAAGATATAGTAATAAATTATAGAGAGATAGATTCAGAAATAGAGATATAAATACAGATATTGATATAGTTGCAAAACTTAGGCACAAATTTAGACAAGTGTGGGAGGAAGAGGGAGAGTTGTCAAATACCAGGGTGGAGGACTAGTTGAAAGACAGGAAAACTGCTTCTCAGAGACAAGAGGATAGAGTACAACTGGCTGTTATTGTTCATATATTCCTTAAAATAGAATCCACCTTAGTGTTTTGTCTGATTCTACATTGCAGATGCAGGTGTTTTTTAAGAGATTCTTTTTATTTTTCAAAGAAAAAATTTTAAAAGAATTGCTTGCAATGGAAATTTTCTATAACCAACATGTTAGAACCCAAATTTTGTTTTATAATTTTATTACAGAAAATATTATTTTAGGCATACCAGGGAACTTTATATAGCATAGTCAGAATCTATAATCTCATACTCTACTAAGAGTAAGGATGCTAAAAATAGTGCTTTTAATAAAAGTACTTAAGCAGTAGACAAATGTATATGTCTGTGATGATGGATGTGTATATCACAAAGCTTTGACAATGTTAGCATTCTAGTCCAAGTACTACAATCTGAGAACTCCTACATGCAATGGGAGACAGTAGAAGTACGTGCTGGGAGAGTACGCTATATCTAGAATGCAGGAGTTTCAATATCAATCTAAGTATTTGAACTTTGCTTTGTAGGCAATAGGAAGCTATGAAAGAATTCTAAGGCCATGACTTAAAACTATTAAAAGTATAATGACAGCCGGGCGTGGTGGCGCACGCCTTTAATCCCAGCACTCGGGAGGCTGAGGTAGGAGGAGTGTTGTGAGTTCGAGGCCAGCTTGGGCTACAACACAAGCACAAGGCCAATCTGAGCTACACAGTGCAACCCTGCCTCAAAACAAACTAGGGCTGGGAGTTTGGCTCAGTGGCTTAAGCGCCTGCCTGGCAGGCGCAAGGTTGTGAGTTCAAACCCTAGTGCCAAAAAAAAAAAAAAAAAAAAAAGTATAATGACAATTCAAACATATTTTAGGAAGGCCGATACTACATAGAGGTCTATATTTAACTGCTATTAAATAACTCCATATAGATGGATGTCCAAAAGTACCTTAGTCTCAACAAGTTCAAAACTTGGATTTTTAAAGAAACATAATTTACCTTTCCTTGTGTATTTATTTTCTGTATTATTGGGTTCATATTCAGTCAGGTCAGAAACATAAGACTCATCCTTGACTTCTTTTATCTCATTTGGTTGTTAAGCCCTGTTACTTTCTTACCTGTTTTTTCATTCCTGGTACCTGTATCACCTTCTTCCTTGGATTATTGTAGAAAATATCTCTCACTTTCTGGCATGGACCATTATATAAAGTGCCCAATTACATAAAGTGACCAATTTGTCTCCTCACTTTCTCTATTTCTATCTCTAGTCATTTTCTTTTCTTTTCTTTTCTTTCTTTCTTTCTTTCTTTCTTTTTTTTTCTTTTTTCCTTTTTTTGTTTTTGTTTTTGTCTTTTTCAGACAGGTTCTCGCTATGCAGTTCAGGCTGGGCTTGAGCTCACTTCGTAGCCCAGTCTGGTCTTGAACTCACAACAATCCTCTTGCTTCAGCCTCCTGAGTGCTGGGATTACAGGCATGAACCACCACACCTGCCCTCTCTAGTCATTTTCTACCTCTATTTCTCTTCCCTATTTGCCGATGATTGGCTTTTAAAATATACTTTTAGTTATGTCACTCTTCGGTTAAGTATTTTTAATGTCTTCCTATTACTTAGGGGACTAAATTTGGACCCTTTATCGTAGCATATAAGTTCCTCATTCTCTAGTGCTTGCTACCTCTCCACCCTAACCTTCCACCACAGTGCCCTACAAATGCTAAATCCTGAGCCCCACATTACCTCCCATCTTGATTACTTTTCTTGTTGGTGAAACGAAATTCCTGACACCCAAAGCTAAAAGAAGAAAGGTTTCTTGTTGCTCACAGTTTGTAGGGTTGCACTTCATAGTTGGCTGACTCCAAGGTGAAGTGGCATGGCAGAATGGCATCACAGTGGAGAAAGAGTTCATGGCCGGCAGAAAAGTAGCAAAGCAGAAAGCAACAAGCAGTTACCACAGCAGTCCTCTGTCTGTCCCTTATATTCTATTCAGACTACTTAGGGTGGGAGACACTTACCCAGGGTGGGGCACCTTTAACCCTAACATCACACCATGAATCAATCCCAGCATCACATCCTTAATTCCAGTGTTACATATTTAGATACAACCACCTTGGAAAAGCTCCACCTATGACCACATGAGATTTTGGGAGTGTATCTAGATCCAAGCCTTAAAATCCATTATTCATCATTCTTTAAACATCATACCAAGATTTCCATATATTTGTGTTTTTATCTATGTGGTTCCCTTTGCCAGAGAATTGCTTGTTACTTAAAATTCAGTTTAAATATCATGGCATTTCTGAAGTTTACATGTTCCTCTTTCTTAGAGTTAATTACCTCTTATTTGTTTGTCTTATTAAATTGTGTGTGCATCCATAGCACATTGATTACACTGAATGAAACTTGTTTGTATAATTGCCAGTTTCTTTGGCAACTGGACTGAGATTTTGGATAACAAACCATATTGCCTTTATCTTTATGTCTTCAATGAAAAGTTCATCATTTGGAACATAGTAACAATTTTGAACTAATACGTTCATTTTTGCATGGGGACTTTAGGAAAGGGTTTTAGAAGCAAGGAGACAAATTAAGTGGAGAATGAACACAACTTTGAGGTGAAACAACTCAAAATTTAAGAGGTAATGTGATTTTGATAAAAGAAAAGACTGAACACATGAGAAAAATGCTGCAAAGATTGGACTTGATGATTGACTGATTGCTGTGAAGGATAAGAAATCAAAATGATGATATGTTCTAGAACCACAGTGACTGAAATAGTGAAATACAAAAATCCAGAAATATCTCTAGGCTCTGTAATTACGTCTTGTTTTTGCTCTTTAATAGTAGTCATTTGAAATGTCCCCACCCCATGTTGAGTCCATTTCAAAATGTTTTAATTTGATAGATCTTTTCAAAGTCTTTGCTTATTGGTTTTTATTTTGTTTTGCTTATTATCTATTTCTTTAATTTATACTGTTATTTTTAATACTATGTCTTTTTGTTTATTGTGAGTTTTTTTTTGTTTCTTCAGGTGTATGCTAAAGTCATTTACTTTAGAGCCTTATTCTTTTTTCATATAATTATTAAATACTATAAATCTTTCTCTAAACACTGATTTAGCTATATCCAATGGAATTTTAATTCTTTCATTTTCACTTGGCTCAAAATATCTTTGAAATATTTCATAATTTCATATATAACTTGATTATTTAGAATTCTTTCCTTTCATTTCCAAGTACATAGGAATTTTCATCACATTTTTGGTTATTAACTTCTAATTTAATGCTATTGTTTATTTATACATTTTAGATATAAATAATGATAGCATTTATCATAGGGAATTTCTGCCTGTACATGATATATCTGCTTCTTTGTTTTTTTTCCCATTTATTTCTCCTTTCAACCACTCTTCTCCTTATTTACAAAAAGTTTGTTTCCACTTTTTCCCATCTATACTCTTTTTTCTTGTCCCTTCTTTCCTTCCTTTCTTCCTCCCCTCTCCCCTGTTCCCATTCTTATTTGGACATTTTCTTCTCATTTCCTAATATCTACTATACATTTTGTTCCTTATTTGCACTTTCAATTTCTCACACCAGAGAAAAAAATCATGGTATTTAAGCAAAATCACTGTGGTTTGATGCTTTTTAATTCTTTTAGGAAGATACCAAGAAGGGAAATAGCTGGGTCAAATGAAACATCTAGTTTTAGTTTTTTGAGGAATATCCATACTGATTTGCCCAGTGGTTGCACCAGTCTACACTTTCATCAAAAGTGGAGAATGGTTCCTTTTTCTCCATGGGTTACCAGGATTTGTTACTGGTTGATTTCTTGATAATTTGCATTCTTTCTAGAGAAAGATGTAATTTCAGAGTTGTTTTAATTTCATCTCTCCAATGACAAGTGATGTTGAACTTTTTTTTTCATATTTTATTTGCCATTTATACTTCTTAATCTGCAAAGTGTCTGTTCATTTCAGTTGCCCATCTTTAGATTGGGTCTTTAAATTTGAAGGGATAGTGTCTGATTTTTTTGAGTTCTTTATATTTTCTAGGTATTAGTCCTTTGTCTGAGGTACAGCTAGCAAAATCTTTTCCCAGACTGTGGGTTATCTCTTCACTCTGTTGGTGGTTTCTTGTGAAAGATTTTTAATAAAATGAGATTCCAATTGTTAATTCTTTCTGATATTTCCTGTGTGATTGGGGTTTTGTTTATAAAGTGTTTGCCTACATCCATGTTGTCAAGTGTCCTACCTAATCTCTCATCCAACAGAATTAGTGTTTTTTTTTTTAGTGTTTAGATCTTTGATCTATTTCAATCTTAGTTTAGCACAGGTGAAAGTAGGGGTCTGGTTTTTAACTTTTGGCATGTGGAAAGCCAGCTTTGCTATCACCATTTATTAAAAAGGATATCTTTCTTCCAGTGAAGGTGTTTAGCTCCTTTGTTAAAAATAAAGTGCCTGAGTATGTTTGGAGTTGTTTCTACCTCTTCTAATTTGTTCCATTGATCCTGGGGTCTGTTTTTTTGCCAGTACCATGATGCTTTCATCACAGTCACTTTGTAGGATAATTTCGTGTCAGGGAATATGATTCCCCCTTCCTTGACTTTGTTGTCCAGAATTGCTTTTACTATTCTAGGTATCATCCAGTTCCAAATGAGTTTTAGGATTGTTTTTCTAATTCTGTGCAATATGCTATTGATATTGTGATTGAAATTGATTTAAATTTATATAAAATTTTTGGGAATATGGTCATTTTCACAGTATTGGTTCTTCCTACCCAAGAACAAGGGATATCTTTCCATTTTTTGTGATATCCTATTTTATCTCCTTTTTCAGAGTACTGTAGCTTTCACTGTAGAGGTCTTTTACTTCCTTCATTAGATTGATTCCTTTGTATTTCTTTTCTTTTCTTTTCTTCTGGTAGGGGTGGTATTGTGAAAGGTGTTATTTCCCTAATTTCTCTCTGAGGGAGTTTGCTCTTTGTGAATAGGAACGAGTTTTATCCAGCTACACTATAAAATTTGGTTATTAAATCTAGGAGTCTTTTGGTGGAGCTTTTGGGGCCTTCTATGTAGAGTATCATGTCATCTGCAAATAGTGGTCATTTAGCTATATCCTTTCCTATCCTTATGCCTTTTATTTCTTTCCTTTCTCTAATGGCTCTGGCTAATGTTTCCAGAACTATATTAAATAGGAGTGGTGATAGTGGATATCCTTGTCTTGTTCCTGATTTTTGAATGAAAGTTTTCAGTTTTTCCCCATTTAGTATGATGTTGGCTGTTGGTTTGTCATAGATGGCTCTTATCAGATTGAGATAAAGACCATCTATTCTGGTCTTCTGTAGGATTTTCATCATGAATGGGTGTAGAACTTTTATCACATGCTTTTTCTGTCTATTGAGATGATCATATGGTTTTTGTCCTTTATTCTGTGTTGCATTGCATTTATTGATTTGTGTATATTGAAACATCCCTGCAACCCTGGAATGAATCCTACTTTGTCACCGTATATAATCTTCTTGGTGGTTTGTTGCATTCTGTTTGCCATATCTTATTATTTTTTCCTCTAAGTTCATTAGGGAGATTGGTCTATAGTTCTCTTTTTTTGGTTGGATCCTTCTCTGGATTTGGTATCAGGTAATGCTTGCTTCTGGAATGAATTTGGGAATATTGTTTCTCTTTCAGTTACATTAAAGAGTTTGAGAAGCAGCAGCATTTGGTCTTTTGTAAATTTTTTGTGGAATTCTGCAGTAAATCTGTCAGGACATGGGCTTTTCTTTGTTGGTTTTTTATTACATATTCAATTTCATTGACTGACAGATTTATTTAGAATTTTTATATCTTTTTGATTTAGCTTTGGTAATTTATATGTATGCAGTGTACTTTTGTGTTTTCCATCTTATTAGCATATAGGTCTTGAAGTGGGTACTGATAGTCTTCTAGATCTCTACAGGATCTGTTTTGTCCTGATTGCATGTATTTGTGTTTTTCTTCCCTTTTTTTTTTTTGATAAGGTTGGCTAAAGGTTTGTCAATTTTATTTCATCTTTCAAAGAACCAACTCTTTGATTCATTGGTTCTTTGTATTATTTTCTTAGTCTCAATTGCATCAATTTCTGCTTTGACCATAATAATTTCCTCCCTTATATCAGCTTTAGGCTTGAGTTGCTCTTATTTTTCTAGAAACTTGAGATTCAGCATTAGGTTGCTTATCTCAGTTTACTTTGTTTTACTGACATCCTGGTTTTTTGAGGCAGGGTCGCACTGTGTAGCTCAGGCTGGCCTTGCGCTCGCGTTGTAGCCCAAGCAGACCTCGAACTCACAATGCTCCTCCTACCTCAGCCTTCCTAGTGCTGGGATTAAAGGCGTGGGCCACCACGCCCGGCCTGATATGGGAATTCAGCAGTATAAGTTTTCCTAGTAGGATTGCTTTCCTTGTGTCATGCAAATTCCAGAACGTTGTGTTGCCATTATCATTTAATTTTAGAAACTGTCTATTTTCTTCTTTAATTTCATCTCTGACCCATTGGTTGTTCAGGATGGTGTTATTTAATTTCCTGTGTTTATGACATTTTCATGGTTTCTTTTGCCTATTGCTTTCCAATTTCACTGCACTATGGCCCTGACAAAATACATGGGACAATTTCAATTCCTTTGCATTTATTTAAGCATGTTTTATGAGCTAGTATGTGGTCTATTTTTGAGGATGTTCCATGCACAACTGAGAAGAATGTGTGTTCTAGTGTTCTGGGATAGAACACTCTGAAGACATCTACTAAGTCCATTTGTTCAAAAGTTTGATTCAGTTCTGATATTTCTTTGTTGATTTTTTTACCTTGTTGATCAGTCTGTTTTTGACAATGGGGGTACTTAGTTCCCCTAACACAATTGTATTAGTACTTATTTGATTTTTCACATCTGTTAATATTTGCTTAATATATTTGTGTGCACTGATATTTGGTGCATATATATATATATATTTATGGTTGTTATCTCGTCTCCTTTGTTTGTTCCTTTTACCAGGATACAGTGACTTACCTGTATGTCAAATTCTTTTTCTCTGCTTGGAGAGTTTCCTGACACTACTTCTTTGAACAGTTATTTTTATGTTGTTTGTGCTATCTCCTGCTTTTTCATTGACTTCAATCTTTCATTATTTTTCTTTGCATTGTCTAGTAGGTGTTCAGTTGAGTTTTTCTGGTTTTCTTGCTTTTTTTTTTTTAAGAAATCTTTCTTTTCATTGTCACTAACTATAATCCTATCCTCTAGAGCTGATTGATATTCTGTCCTCACATTGGTTCATTCTGTTACATATATTTTCTGTGGAATTTTTAATCTCTTGGATATCTGTTTGTATCTGTTTCATGGCTCCCATTTCTTTCCTGAATTGGGCATTCATGATTTCTATCATTTTCCTAGTCTCCTCTTTTTTTTTTTTTGTATTTATCTTCTCTAGAGACATTAAGCATGTCTTCATTCTGGTTACCATCTCTGTAGTTATCTGAGAAATTGGTTATCATTTGATTTTTTTTTTAGCGCCTCATTCATCTACTTTGTTACTTCCACTGTTTCCATTTTGGAGAGTCCAGATGTGTGTGTGTTTCTAATTGTTCCACCTTTATGTCTCCTGAATTTGCCTTTGGTGGGCTGAAAGTTTGAGGTTGCATCTTGCTTAAGTGTCTTTTCATTTTCTATGATTTTTTTTTTTAGTTTGATTCCTGGGTCAATGCTTCTAAAATGCTCATGGAAGTTCGCTTTTTTGCTAGTATTTATAATCCTTAGAATGACTTTTTCTCATAGATTCTTCCAGGTATAGCTATTTTTTCAGTTTTGAGTTTGTTGTAAGATCTTGCCTCTTTGGCCTAGTCCCTGGTTCTTTGACACTGACTTATGGAACTGTTTATGTCCCTTAGGCAATCTCAGTCTTGACATACGAGTAAGAACAACTTATTGTAATAGTTATGTCACCTTGGCTAAAATAGTACAATCAGCAATAACAACAGTATCAAACATAGCCTAGAAAATGACAGACTGTGATAACTATTAATTTTCCACCTTTAACCTTATGAACTATATTTTTGGGTTATATATCACAGTGTAAAACAAAGTAGAAAATTGTATATAGTAAATATTCCCTCGGTGTGGCAATTTTATCTGCAGGGGAGAAAATTTAAAAAGGATTAGGGGGGAGAATAGAGAAATAGAAGAAAAGGAAGAGATTAGAAGCAAGGTGGAGGACAAAGGAAGATTACATGAACTTTAAGAAAGTGGTGAAGAGGGCAGGAGGGAAAGAAGAAGGAAGAAATAAAAACAAGAACAGAACAAAACAGCAACACAAAAACTAGAAACAGTGTTCACACTCATAAAAAAGAACAATCAAGAAAAAAGAAAACAATAATAAAAACAAAAAACAAGAAAAGGAAAAAAAATGAAAGAAGAAAAAAATGTTTACTTTAGAATGTGTCTCTGCTTTCACTGGTAGACAGAGTGGGCAGACAGAGCCCAGATCCACG
Source organism: Dasyprocta punctata (assembly GCA_004363535.1). Classification (NCBI taxonomy): domain Eukaryota; kingdom Metazoa; phylum Chordata; class Mammalia; order Rodentia; family Dasyproctidae; genus Dasyprocta; species Dasyprocta punctata. The sequence continues at coordinate 22,689 of RJWM01021450.1, forward strand.
TTGATTAATCCCAGTAAGCCTGCACCTTTAGTTCCACTGAAATTCAGTGTGGTTTCTGGCTGGGAGGCTGGAACACAATTTGTTCAGCCTGCAGCACTCCATGTGACTCCTCCCAGCTTGAACTCAGCTCCTTGACTCCTGCTGACTTGAATTTGGTTCCACTGGGATACACTAGATGGAGCCAGCCCATACCTGCTCTGAGTCTGAAGCTCAGTTGGCTCCTCTTCAAAATGGCTACCAGCCAATCACCCTCTACTGGGGGACTTCTGAATCCAAATAACTCACCAGCCATTGCAGTCTACTGTGTCTACTGCTGTGTTCCCCTGGTGGATTTCTCCAAGAAGGTCCCTGGGTTTACCAGTATTCATATTTCTGCAAGTTTGAGCTGACCCTCCCATTCAGTGAATTTGGGCTCAGGAAGAAATCACTGTTTGCTATTTACCTCTTCTACATAGAAGTCTCTCTCTTCTCTCTCCCCATGGGCTTCAGTTCTCACCTAAGATCTTTGCTCAGTCTTGGGGATTCCTTTCCTTCCTCCTTCTCTTCCTCACATTGCTATATTCCAGCATCTGTATACCAAATCTCAGAGAGGTTGTTTCTCTGATATTCACCACCCCATTCTCTTCCTGGAAGTTCCTTTAATGTCATTTAATTAGGGAAATAGTCTCATACACACATGTGTTTGTTTTTTTTCTATACTGAAGATCAAATGTAAGGACTTGTGCATACTAACTACTGGTCATCTTCTAAAAACTTTATTGAGATATATTGTCTGGCCCAGAATATGCATTTTTCTTGTTGAATGTTATTTTGACACTGAAAAGAATGGACATTCTTTTACTGTTGGGTAGCCTGTTCCATATATGTAATTAGATTAATTGATTGATAATGTTTTAGAGTTTCCATATGTTTAATTATATTTCTTTTTGATTTAGTAGGAAGCAGTATTAGCATATCCAACTGTAACTATGGGTTTTCGTTCCTTTCCTTCCAGTTCTATTAGTTTCAGTTTTATACATTTGGAGTTCTATTATTAGGTGCATGCACACTAAGAGTGTTATATCTGCTTGACTACTTTTCTTATTTATCATTATGCAATGTTCCTATTTATACCTAATATGTTCTTTATTCTAAAAACTACTTTAACTGATATTAGTATCCCATCTCTACCTTCCTTTTGAATAGTACTTACAGGATATATATTTTTCTATCCTTATACTTTACCAATTTTCTTGTAAGATGGGTGTCTTGTAATAACATATAGTTTGATCCTGCTGTTTGAAAATCCAATATGACATCTATTTTTAAAGCATAGTGTTTATGACATTTACCCTTAATATAATTATTGCTTGATTTATATTTACTATCTATTTGTTTGTATTTCATTTGGTTTTTTCCTCTTTAAAAAAAGCTTATTAATTTAAAAATGCTATTGGCTGATTAATTTGTTAGTTGTTGATTTTAGACTACAGTGAAATATATAATAATACTTATGCACTATTGCCATGTGTTCTAATGCTGTATATTTTTATAAATGTCATGATACATTGTTTTAGATATTTTTAAGGAAATTAAAAATGAGAAAATTGTATCTTTTAAGTGTGCTGTGTTTGTATACAATATTTACTATTTCTAGTGTACATAATTATTTGTTGTAGATCCATGTTTATCTGATTTCATTTCTCACTGTCAGAATCACTTCCTGTGCTAAGTTACCTCTTTTTTCTTTTTTTTTTTTTTTTTTTTTTTTTTTTTTTTTTTTTTTTTTTTTTTTTTTTTTTTTTTTTTTTTTTTTTTTTTTTTTTTTTTTTTTTTTTTTTTTTTTTTTTTTGCATAGCACTGGCATTTGAACTCAGGTTTTCACACCGAACTACATCCTAAGCCCTTTTTTCTTACTTTTTTGTTTTTGAGACAGGAGCTCCCTGAATTGCTAAATTGTCCAGGCTAGGCTTGAACTTTTGATTATCCTGCCTAAGCAACCCAGAGTACTGGGATTATAGGCATGTACTACCATGTCCCACCTATTACATTTCTTTTTGTATGGGTCTGTTGATGATAAATGTTTTCAGATTTTGCTCCTCTGAAAAGAAATCTGTAGTTTGCTTACATTTTTGGAATGTTTTGCCTCATTTTTTGCTGAGTTAGAATTATAGGCTGACTATTTTGCTTTGCTTTTTCCTTCCAGCACTTAAAAGAGACCTTTCCATAACATTCTGGCCTGCATGGCTTCTGATAAGAAATCAGCTGTCACCTTTCTCTTTGTTACTCTGAATACAATGTGCCTTTCCCTGTCTCTGGGTAATTAAGATTTTTTTATCACTGGTTTTAAGCAATTTGATTGTGGCTTACTATAGAGTGATACTTCTTTTTTTCTTTTGCTTAGAATTATTTTGATTCCTTGATTTAAGTGTATAGTTTTTATCAAATGTGAACAAATTTTAGCCATTGTTTCCTCAAAAACGTATATGCATTGATAAACTTTGATGTTCTTCCTTCTAGTATTACAATTATTTGGAGGTATAGCCTCACAGGTCACTGTTATCCTACTTATGTTTTTTCCAGAATTCTTTTCTCTTTAAGACTTATTTTGAATAATTAATATTGCTATGATTTCAATTTCAATTTCACTGATTTTTCTTCTAAGGTGTGTTACTGTTAATCTTACATATTTTTCTTTCCAGATATTGCATTTTTATTTTTGTAAGTTCCATTTGCATTTTTAAATATCTTGATATTTCTTGCCTCATCATCTCCATGTTTTCCTTTGTATCTCTGAGCACATTGAAAAACTAAAATACCTGTTTGTAAGGTTCTTTTCTACTCTTTCCATCATTTACAGAGGTGTCTTATTGGTTCTGGGGGCACAATAAATATTCAAAATGAGTGCCAAAATTTCTTTTGACTGGCAAGGGTAGCAAGTCAGAAGGCACTAGACATCAACACATTCTACCTTGTAGACTGAGTGTCAAACACAATGAGTAGTGGGACAAAATTTTGATGTCAAAGTGTTTGGAGTACCATATTGCACAAGTTTAAAAGGAGTGATGTACCAGGTTATGACTCTGTAAGTATATTCCTAATTGATTAAATTTTGGTTTGTTATGAGTTATAATGTCTTCACATATCTGGTAATTTTCAGTTAGAAGGCAAACCTTGTGAATTTTACTGTCATGTAGTGAATGAACATTGTTTTCAGTAACTGAATTTTGTTGCATTTCTTTAAACAGGACTAGTTCTGTCTTGATGCGCAGTGAAGTAACTTGTGTATCAGTTTTGTCCCTTTAAGTTTTTCATTGTTATTGTGAAACTTTATTTTGAAACTAATTTACTTACTATTAGCATATGACCCTTCTTGCAGAGATCACAATTATGTGCTGCCTTTTGTGCAATATCCAGAACTATTGTTTCAGAAAAAATTGGTTGGTTTTCTACTTGTTTTCAGTAGAAGGGCAATGGGCATATCAGGAGTTTTAGTCTGTTTTGGTTGCTATAACCAAATGCCAGAGACTGGATGGCTGATAAACAGAGGTGACTAATTTCTTGTATTTCTGGAGGATGAGAAGTCCATAATCAAGGTACCAGCAGATTTAGATCCTGGTTCACAGATGGTGTCTTCTTACTGTGTTCTCACATTGCAGAAGGAATAAGACAACTCTCTGAGGCCCCCTTTTAAGAGTGCTAATCTCATTCATGACCTAATCCCCCTCCCCCAATAATGTGCTTCTACATACTATCATATTGGTGTTTAGATTTCAGCATATGAATTTTGGCAAGACATATTCAAATTATAGCAACAGGTGGTATTTCATTTATAGAACCAGAAATTCCTTTTGTTATTAATACAAGAAAAGTTTTTTTTCTTGTTATTTATTGAGTCTACTAAAATTATATGATTTTCATCTAATTTAAGAAACTCTGTCTCAGAACCAGCACCATGTGCAGACTGCTGCCACTGGAGGGACAGCCAGACCCTAGTCTTTTCCTGTAGTCAGAACCATTCACAGACTACGGGGGAAGAGAACAAGAAGTCACCAAGAAGCAAGCCCTCTCTGCGAATCAGCACTATGTGTGTGCTGCCACTGCCAGGGTACATCCACACCCCAGCCTTTCCTCGTGAGTCAGCACCATTCGCAGACTGTGGGGGAAGAGAACAAGAATTTACCAAGAAGCAAGCTCTCCCTGACAATCAGCACCATGTGTGGGCTGCTGCTGCCAGGGAATACAGCCAGACCCCAGCCCCTGCTGGTGCATGGACTGGGAAACAAGAAAAGCCAGTGCTGCCCTCCCCCCATGAAGTGACTGGCTGATCTGGAGAAACACAGGCTACAATGATAGCTATTGAGGTGAAATGCAATCTGATGCTTGTCATGTTTGGTGTTTCACTGTCTTTGCAAGTCTAGGGCCAGTGGTCTGATCAGCTATTCAGAGGATAACAGTATGCTATGTGGTATCTATGGGGGATCTCCTTCTGAAGGTGGTAACCATCATTAATTCCCTATTATCTTGTTTTGAGGTCATGTATCATTTTCATTGTTTTGTTGTGTTTTATTGCTTTGTTTTGTTTGATTTTGTTATGTCGGATGGCATGGGCAGCTATTTCAAAGATAGCAAGATATTTTTTTCATTTTTTAAAAAAATTTTAAACAGAAGAAAAATAAGAAATCAAAGTAAAACAGAATTTCACAACAGGCCAATAGGAGAGTAACAATAGTCAACACATTGCATAGTGTTATATTCACAGCAGTTGTTTAGAGTATAAGATATAGACATGAAACTGTCCAGAAAATTATTAGCACAAAATTTTTGCCTCAGTAAATCAAGAGAAGCTAGCTATCTGACTATCTTTTTTTTTGTTATGACTGCTATATTATTTTCAAAAAAAATTTCACATTAAAAGTGAAATCTGAAAATGACCCTGTGAAAACTACTTTTCAGTCATAGTTCTTTTTCTTTAACTATCTTAACTAACTTTTATATACATAGATAGATATTCTTTCGGTTTGTCACACAAGTGCAACAATGCAATGGTTACATATGTGTGACTTATTAGTTCACTGAGAAGTATATTTTCAAGGCACATCCATTTAAGAGTGAAAATGTCTAGTTTGTTGTTCTTTACAGCTGAGTAGTATTTCATTATATAGAAATTCCACATCTTTTTTGTTCATTCCTCAGTCGAGGGGCATTTAGGTTGTTTCCAAAATCTAGCGATGATGAATTGTGTAGCTATAAACATAGGTGTACATATAGCGCTGTGGTAGGAGGTTTTTAATTCTTTTGGGAAGATACCCAGAAGTGGAATAGCTGGGTGAAATGTGACCTCCAGTCCTAGCTTGTTGAGGAATCTCCATACTGACTTCCACAGTGGGTGCCCCAGCCTGCATTCCCACCAACACTGGAGAAAGGTTCCTTTTGTCCACAGCCCCTCCAGCATTTTGTTATTGGTTGACTTCTTAATACTAGCCATTCTTTCTGGGGTGAGGTGGAATCTCAGCATTACTTTCATTTGCATCTCTTGAATGGCCAGTGCTGTTGAACATTTTTTCACATACTTATTTGCTGTTTGTGCTTCTTCATCTGAGAAGCGTGTGTTCATCTCAAATGCCCATTTTTGGATTGGGTCTTTTAAATCTAGGAGGACTGATTTTTTAAAAAATTCTTTAAATATTCTCAATAATAATCCTTTATCTGAGGGACAGCTGGCAAACATTTTCTCTCACATTATGGGTTGTCTCTTCACATTGTTGGTGCTTTCTCTTGCTGTGCAAAAGCTTTTCAGTAGGATGAGATCCCATTTGTTGATTCTTTGCAATAGTTTCTGTGCAGTATGGCTTTTATTCATAAAGTCTTTGCCTATACCAATGTCTTCAAGAGTTTTACCTACTCTATCTTCCAACAGATTTAATGCATCTGTTTTAATGTTCAGATCTTTAATCCATTTAGATTTTAACTTAGTACTGGTGAAAGATATGGGTCCAGTTTTAATCTTTGACATGTGGAAAACCAGTTTTTCCAACACCATTTTTTAAAGAGGCTATCTTTCTTCCAGTGAATGTGTTTGGCAACTTTGTGAAAGATAAGGTAGCTTAGTTGTCTTCAGTTGTTTCTTCATCTTCTAATCTAGTCCATTGATCTTCTGGCCTGTTTTTTTCCAGTACCACACTGTTTTTATCACAGCAGTTTTATCGTGTAATTTCAGGTCAGGAATTGTGATGCGCCCTGTCTTGCCTTTGTTGCCCAGGATTGCCTTTGCTATTCTAGGTAACTTCTGGTTCCAAATGACTTTTAGGATTGTTTTCTCTAATTCTGTGAGATATGCTATTGGAATTTTGATTGGGATTCTATTGAATCTGTATAACAGTTTTGGAAGTACAGCCATTTTGACTATATTGATTCTTCCTACCCAAGAGCATGGGATATCTCTCCATCTTCTAATATCTTCTTCAATCTCCTTTTTCAGAGCACTGTAATTTTCAGTACAGAGGTCTTTTACATCTTTTGTTAGATTTATTCCTAAGTATTTCATTTTTTTGGGTGCTATTGTAAAAGGTATTGTTTCCCTAGTTTCTCTCTTGGTGAAATTGTTATTCGTGTACAAGAATGCTATTGATTTTTGAATATTGACTTTGTAACCAGCTACATTGCTAAATCTGCTTATTAAATCTAGAAGTCTTGGTGGAATTTTTGGGATCTTCTAGATAGAGTATCATGTCATCTGCAAATAATGCTAGTTTAACCTCTCCCTTTCCTATCTTTATTCCTTTTCTTTCTTTCTTTTGGTTAATTGCTTTTTCTAAAGTTTCCAGAACTATGTTGCATAAGAGTGGAGAGAGTGGACATCCTTGTCTTGTTCCTGATTTTAGAGTGAAAGCTTTCAGTTTTTGTCCATTTAGTATTATGCTGGCTGTCGGATTGTCATAGATGACTTTTATAAGATTAAGATAGAGATGATCTATTCTAATTTTCTGTAGAGTTTTTATCATAAATAGGTGCTGAACTTTGTCAAAGGCTTTTTCTGCATCTACTGAGATAATTATATGATTTTATCCTTGGGTCTGTTAGCATGTTGTATTACATTTATGGATTTATGTATGTTGAACCATCCCTGCATCCCTGGGGTGAATCCCACTTGATCATGGTGTACAATCTTTTTGTGGATTTGCTGCAATCTATTTGCCAGTATCTAATTAAAGATTTTTGCATCAGTGTTCATTAGGGAGATCGGCCTGTAATTCTCTTTCTTAGTTGTATCCTTCTCTGGTTTTGGAATCAGAGTAATGCTTGCTTCCATGGACAAATTTGGGAGTATTGCTTCTCTTTCAATTTCATTAAAGAGTTTGAGAAGTAGTGGTGTTAGGTCTTCACTAAATTTCTTGTAGAATTCAGCAGTGAATCCATCAAGACCTGGACTTTTCTTTGTTGATACGTTTTTAATTACATCTTTGATTTCATTTATTGATATTGGGTTGTTTAGGATTTTTGTATCTTCTTGATTCAACTTTGGTAATTCATATGTATCTAGGAATCTGTCCATTTCTTCTGTATTTTCCATCTTATTAGAATACAAGTTTTCAAAGTAGGTATAGATAATTTTCTGGATATCCACAGGATCTGTTGTGATTTCACCCTTCTCATTCCTAATTGCATGGATTTAAGTCCTTTGTTTCCTTTTTTTGATAAGGTTGGCCAAGGCTTTATCAATTTTATTTAGTCTTTCAAAGAACCAACTCTTCAATTCATTGATTCTTTGCATTTTTTTTTAGTCTCCAGTGTGTTAATTTCTGTTCTGATCCTTATAATTTCCTCCCTTGTATGAGCCTTTGTTTTAGCCTGCTCTTCTTTTTCTAGAAATTTGAGGTTCAACTTTAAACTGTTCATATGAGCTTGGTCTGCTTTCGTGATGTGGGTATTTACTGCTATAAATTTCCCTTTTAAGACTGCTTTCATTGTGTCCCATAAGTTCTGGTATGTTGTATTGTCATTGTCATTCAACTATAAAAGCTGTCTAAATTCTTCTTTAATTTCATCTGTGACCCATTGATTGTTCATTAGTGTGCTATTTAAATTCCATGTGTTGATGAAGTTCTTGTGGTTTCCTTTGGCATGGATTTCCAGTTTAATTGCACTGTGGTCTGATAGTATGCATGGGATAATTTCAAATCCTTTATATTTACTTAAGCATGTTCTGTGAGCCAGTATATGGTCTATTTTGGAGAATGTCCCATGTGCACCTGAAAAGAATGTGTATTCTGATGTAGGGTGGAAGACTCTATAGACATCTATTAAGTCCATTTGCTCAAAAGTTTGATTTATTTCTAATATTTCATTATTGATTTTTTTTGTCTAGTTGATCTGTCTTTTAGTGACAGTGGGGTATTGAGGTCTCCCAATACAATTGTATTAAGGCTTATTTGATTTTTCATGTCCATTAATAATTGTTTTATATAACTGGGTGCACTAATATTTGTTGCATATATATTTATGATTGTTATCTCTTCCCCTTGGATTGTCCCCTTTACCAAGATATAGTGACCTTTTTTGTCTCTCTTAATCAGTGTTGGCTTAAAATTAACTTTGTCTGCAAATAGAATATCAACCCCTGCTTTTTTCTGAATTCCTGTTGCATGGAGTATTATTTTTCATCCTTTGACTTTCAGTCTATGGGTTTCTTTTTGAATTAAATGTGTTTCTTGTGTGCAGCATATTGTTGGACCTTGCTTCTTGATCCATTCTGCCAGTCTATGTCTTTTGACTGGTGAATTGAGACCATTAACATTGATGGTTAAAACTGGTATGTGTTGACTTATCCTTACCATGTTGTTTTCCTATTATTGGCTCCCCCTCTTTTTCCCCCTTCTTCCATTCCCTCTAATTGTTTGCCTTTCCTGGTGGATTCCTTTTATAGGGGTTCATGGAGCTATAGTCCTTATCATCTCTTTCTAAAGTCCTTCAGACCATTTTGGAGTGCTGGTTTATTGGTTGAGAATTTCCTCAGATGTTCTTTGCCGTGGAAGTATTTTGTTTCTTCTTCTATTTTGAAAGATAGTTTTGCAGGATACATCAATCTGTGTTAAAAGTTGTTTTCCTTTAGAACTTCCAAGCTCCCTTTGACTTGAGAGTTTGTGCTGAGAAGTCAGCTGTGATTCTGATGGACTTTCCTTTATAGGTGATTTGTTTCTTTTCCCTAACAGCTTTTAAAATTTTATTCTTGTGTTGAATTTCTGGAATCTTGACTATGATATGCCTGGAAGTAGATTTTCTTTTTATCATTGCTAATTGAAGTTCTATATGCCTCACTTATTTGTATATCAAATTCTTTTTCTCTCCCAGGAAAGTTTTCTGTCATGATGTGTGTAAGGATGTTTTTAATGTCATTTGTAGTATCTCCTGCTTGTTCATTGACTCCAGTTTATCTTAAGTTATTTTTCTTTGTCTCATCAAGCAGCTGCTGGATTGATTTCTCATGTTCCCTTGCTAGTTTTGAGAAATCTTTCTTTTCCTAGTCACTAAGTGCAAGCCTGTCTTTAATATCTGAGATGCTATGATCGCATTGTCCTAGTCTGCTTCGAATACTTTCAATGGAGATTTTATTCCCCTGAATATCTGCTTGAATCTGCTTTATAGAATCCATTTGTTTCCTATGTTGTGCTTCCATAATTTGCTTAAGTTTGTTTATTTTTTCGTCTGTGTCTGCTCTGACATCATTAACCATGTGTAGCTGGTTCCTGGGCTCTGAGTCTATTGGAAGACCTCACCTCCTCAGTTTGAGATGAGAAGCTATTGCTCACCTAGCCCAGTCCCTGGTTCTTTGGCATGGTGCCTCAGCACTCTCCATGACCCCCAGTCAATCTCAATCCTGGACCATCAGGCCCAACAGCTATCCAGAACAGTCATGTTAATTCTGGCTGCAGCGGCAGACACAGCACCAAACACAGCCAACAAAACAATAAACTGAGCCAACCCCTGATTTGTAACCCTCAGTCATATAAACTGAATTTGTAACTATACAACAGAATGCAAAACAATCATATATAATACATAAGTCCACAATATGTCAATTCTATCCTCAAGGGTCAGGACCCAAAATGGTTTTAAGAGGAGAGAGAGAAGTGGAAAAGAGAAAGAGACTGTAAGTAGGTTGGGGGACAAAAATGGATCCTCCAACTTAGGGAAACCACTGCTGAAGACTGAGGGAAAAAGGAGCCAAAAGAGACAAAAAGTAGAACAGAACAAAACCACACCCAGAAGGAGGGCAGAAACCACACTAACACTCAAAAAAAAATAAAATAAAATAAAATAAACTGAACAAAACAAACAAACAATGGGAAAAAAAGAGTCCACTTCCAGCATTCTCTCTAAATTCACTAGTAGACAGCCTATGGAGATAGTAACCCAAATCATGGCACTGTATCCCTGCAAGCCAACAACTGCTCAATGATGGAGTAGTAGACAACCTTAGCAGGCCTACCCCAAGAACAGACTCATTGGACTTGCCACAGTCCAAGCAGTCTCCATGGGTCTGTACCCAGCTAGGAGCCACTGGGGGAAGCTGGCAACAATTTTAGCTCAGGCTTCTCTGGGCCCAACTCCAAAATGTCTCCTAGTGAATTGCTCTCTCCCACGGGAGGACCAAGTCCTCTGCACTCACCACCAGCCAGCACAATCTTCCATGCCTGCCACTCTCCTCCACCAACAAATGACTCTGCAGAGGCCCCTCAGGTTCGCCAGCTGCCATTGACCCCACAACCATGTGCCCCTAGGCTCCAACAGCTCCCCTTGTGCAGTGAGTCCGGCTCCAGGCAAAGACAGTGCCAACAACTGCTTCATTCTTTGTTGAAGTTTTTCTTTTCACTCTCTCTGTGGAGTTCAATTCAGACTTCAGAGTCCTCCTGGGTATAAAGAACCCACTTCCCTCCTTTTTGTCTTCCTCAAGATGGTATATTCCCGCATCTAGATGGTGTCTCTCAGAGAGGCTGTTTTCTCTGCTTCTTACTTCTCTGCCATCTTCCTGGAAGTCTTCCAGCAAGTTATATTGTGGTAGCCATTTTGGATTTACTATTGTCTTATTTTGAAGTCCTTTATAGCATTCATTGTTTTGTTTTTATTGGTTCTATTCTGTTCTGTTTTGTTTGATTTTTACTATGTCTGAAGATATCTGCAGCTATTTTGAAGACAACAAGAGGCATTATGGTAACCATTGTTGATTTCATATTGTTTTGATGTCCTGTGTCACTTATACTGATTTGTTTTGAAAAAAATAAAAGGAAAATTATTCTTGGCTTAGTCACATACTTCCAGCACTAGGTACCATGGAACAGATCTATACTATAATGACCACTGAACCTTCATCTTTGTGTTTTGACTCTGGATGAGTCAGTCTACAGGGTGATAGTATTGCTAGGAGCCAGTGTTGAGCTCATTTGGTAAATTATAATTACTACACAGAAATCTGCAGATCATATTAGCATATCCCACTAAATTCAATATAAGAATATCCCTGACTCACCTCCCATTTGCTGGATCTTAAATTGCATGTGTCCACCTAACATGAGAAGATATAATAAAAAAGTCACAGTAAAAAGAGACACTATTATTAATGATTTATATGGAGTATTACAAAATTCACAGAAGTGTATGGTCATTAAATGCATTGCTAGGGTTTCTTTCAGGGACTTGGAGGCTTGTGCAAATGAAACTTGTCCACTTGTGCTTCATCTGCCTCACAGTAACTCTGCCGCTAATTTTCCCAGGGGTGTTTTAAAAGCATAGGCATTCTATGTTACTTATGGACTCAAATTTTTGGGATTCCTCATTCACAATTATAATCTTGGGCTGAACTATTAACTTTTTAAGCACTGACAACAGGAATCAGGAATGGTTCTTGGTGTGACTCTTACTTTAGGTATCTAATACAGAAAAAATAAGATCAGTGCTTAGTTTCTCCAGCCCTTTGGAAAAAATTGAGTGTAGTAAGAATTTGGGTTAGGAAGGAAAAAAAAACTCCTCACATAAAAATGGAGTTCTTAATGATTATAAAACAAAAGAAGTTAAGCAAAAATTTTAATTCAGAAGTAGAAAGTAGCTGGGCATGGTGGTGCATGCCTTTAATCCCAGCACTTGGGAGGCTGAGGTAGGTGGAGCGTTGTGAGTTCGAGGCCCGCTTGGGCTACAACGTGAGCACAAGGCCGGCCTGAGCTACATAGTAAGACCCTGCCTCAAAAAAACTAGGACTGGGAGTTTGACTCAGCAGCTTAAGTGCCTGTCTGGGAAGCGTGAGGCTGTGAGTTTGATCCCCAGTGCCACAAAAAAAAAAAAAAAATGTAGAAAGTATTCATTTGATTTTACTTTTATACTTGCTAAATGGTAGAGTTCTTGTCCTATCTATCCTCCTCTGCTATTAGAAATGAAGAAAATGTAAACTTGATTTTCACAACTCAATTTGCTGTGATGTAATCCCACAGGTAATTGAGTTTTTATTAAATATTATCACAAGTATTCCATCTTAACAGCTTTGATATCAATTTTCTGTTCATATTTTTCTCTTATAGAAAATGTATAGGATCTTTTTTCTTAAGGAAATATTTTGTTCTTTTAAAGATAATTTTCTCAACATATTGACAATCTCCATGTCTTAGATGTAGTAGAGTTTCAT
>RJWM01021451.1:0-35259 GCA_004363535.1 Dasyprocta punctata
TCTAATTCTATTAATTTCTTTTTACTGTTTAATAGAATTCTTTATCTCACTTTTCTCTCCACATTCTGGTTTTTTACAATTTAATTGTAAAAATTACTTAAGTTTTCAAAATCTTTCATTCTCTCATCCCCCACCTTCTTGATCTTTCTTTTTTTATTTTATGGAAAGAAAAGTAAAACAAAATTTCATAACAAAATAGTAGGAGAATAACAATCATTAGTACACTGAGTATTATTTTTTTTAAAGTAGCTAATCAGAATACAAGATATGGTCATAAAAAATTCTCCAAACAATATTAGCAGAAATCTTCCTTATCAATGAACTAAGAGAAACTAGTAGTATAACTATCTGGTATTTTTTCTTTATACCCTTCCTTTCTTTTCCTTTTCCCCAATCCTAGTTTCTTTTTCCTTTTGAACAATTTCTTCCCATTTTGCAATATCTATGTTACATTTTGGAGCTAATTATTCTTTTAGTTTCTCACACCAGGGAGACAATACAGTGTCTACACATGTGAGTCTGATTTGCCTCACTTATGAGTGTGGTTTCCAGTTGCATCCATTTGCCTATAAAAATCTCAAGTTTACACTTCTTTATAGCTGAGTAGCATCCCATTGTATAAAAACCCCACATCTTTTTTATCTATTCCTTGGCTGATAGGCATCTGGCTCATTCCCAAGATTTGGCTATTACAAATTGTGCTGCTGTAAATATGGGTGTACATACATTGCTGTGGCATAGTGTTTTTAATTCTTCTGGGAAGATACCCAGAAGGGGAAATGGGACCTCTAATCCTAGCTGGGGCAAATGGGACCTCTAATCCTAGTTTTTTGAGGAATGGCCATACTGATTTCCACAGTGGTTGCACCACTCTGCAACAATGGAGAAGAGTTCCTCTTTCCCTAGAGTCTCTCCAGACTTTTTATTGGCTACTTTCTTGATGATAGCTATTCTTTCTGTAGTGAGATGGAATGTCAGTGTTGTTTTAATTTACATCTGTTGAATGACCAATGATGTTGTACATTTTTTACATATATTTATTTGCCATTTGTATTTCCTCATCTGAGAAGTATGTATTCATCTCAGATGACCATTTTTAGATTGGGTCTTTGAATTTGGGGGGTCTGATTTTTTTTCAATTCTTTTTATGTTCTAGATAGAAATCCTTTGTCTGTGGGACAACTGGCTAAAATTTTTTCCTACACTGTGGGTTTTCTTTTTACTCTGTTGGTGATTTCTTTTGATATACAAAAACTTTTTAAGCCGGACGTGGTAGCGCACACCTTTAATCCCAGCACTCGGGAGGCTGAGGTGGGCGGAGCGTTGTGAGTTCAAGGCCAGCTTGGGCTACAGCGCGAGCCTAAGGCCGGCCTGAGCTACATAGTGCGAACCTGCCTCAAAAAATCAGGGCTGGGCGTTTGGCTCAGTGCCTTAAGTGCTTGCCCTGGCAGGCGTGAGGTTGTGAGTTCAATCCCTGGTGCTGCAAAAAGAAAAAAAAAACTTTTTAATAAGATGAGATCCTGGGCTTCCTGCCAGTAGCCAGCTCAGGTCTGGGAGCAGCTGCCAGCCCTGACCCTGCATGCACACCAGCCACCATCTGGGATGCTTCTCGCCACCGATAGCAGCATGGGCTGGGAAAAGCAGCAGCCAGCCCTGCACCAGTGCACCCAGTGGCCACCATCAGATACCTGTTGCCGGCATTGGCCAGGAGAAACAGTCATGCTTCGGAGATATTATAGCCAACACAGGAAGTATCTGGGACCCCACTCACTACCTGCTTGTCCAGAAGAACCCAGGAAAATGTCAAGATGAAGAAGTAAAAGGCAGTCTATGGACTCCAACACAAGCAGAGCAAGTCCAGAAGATGTAAACATGGAAGATACCAGGAACTGCACACCTGCAGTTTCTGAAGTGATGGCAACTGAAGTAAACAAAGCAAAACAAAACAAAACAAAACAAAAAAACTTCATGAGGCTATAAAAGAAATTAGAACAGAAATACTATCTTAAGTAACAGGAGAAATGAAAAACATAATAAAAGAATTGCTAAGAATCTCTAAAGAAGACATAGATAAAAGAGGAATGTAGGAAAATGAGGGAAACCTTGAATGAACAATATAAAAAAGATTTAGAATACTTGCAATGGATTCAAAGAGATATTCAGGAAATTAAAAACTCCATTGAAAGCTGGAAAAACTGCTTGAAAGAAACTGACAATAGACTTCCACACCTTGAAGACAGGTTTGCAGCTTGTGATCACGAAAGGAAAGATCTCTTAAAAGTAACAAGGATCCAGAAAATAACAATTCAATGGCTGCAAGACAACTCAAAGAAAAATAAGTTAAGAATACTAGGTGTTGAAGCCGGGCGTGGTGGCGCACACCTTTAATCCCGGCACTTGGGAGGCTGAGGTAGGAGGAGCATTGTGAGTTTGAGGCCGGCTTGGGCTACAATGTGAGCACAAGGCCAGCCTGAGCTATACAGTGCGACCCTGCCTCAAAAAACCAGGGCTGGGAGTTTGGTTCAGCAGCTTACATGCCTATCAGGCAGGCGCAAGATTGTGAGTTCAATCCCCAGTGCCACAAAAAACAACAACAACAACAAAAAAAAAAAAGCAAAAAAAAACTAGGTGTCAGCAAAAAAGCAGTGGTCAACACAAATGACATTAAAAATCTATTTATAGAAGTAGCAGCAGAAAACTTCCCAAGCATGGGAAAAGGACATGACATACAGATAAGTGAGGCATAGAGAACTCCACCTAGCCATAACCACAATAAATCTACACCTAAACCACTTGTGGTGGCACATGCCTTTAATCCCAGCACTCCAGAGATTGAGGCAGGAGGATCATTGTGAGTTCGAGACCAGCCTTGGCTACAAAGTGAGTTCAAGGCCAGCCTGAACTGCATAGTGAGACCCTGTCTCAAAAAATAGGACCAGGGATTTAGCTCAGGGGCATAAGCGCCTGCCTGGCAAGCGCAAGGTTGTGAGTTCGATTTCCAGTACCAAAAAATAAATAAATAAATCTACACCCAGACATATAATAATCAAGATCCCAGAAATTCAACACAAGAACAGAATATTAAAGGCTGTTAGAGAAAAGAAACAGATCACCTATAAAGCAAAACCCATCAGAATCATGACAGACTTCTCAACACAAACTATCAAGTCAAGAAGAGGTTGGAGTGAAGTGTTTCAAGTCCTCAAAGAAAACAAGCAGCTTTCTGTTCAGCCCACCCACTACTCCTTACCCTGTTTGTCTCTACGTTGCTCTCCTAGTTGCTGTGGCACCCTCAAGCAGAGACAGCCCAAGGAGGTTCCCAGTCCTGTGTGCAGTCGGCCCCTCCCGGACCTTGGTCAGCCTGCTTTCTTCTCACCATTGGCTGCCCTCATGCTCTGTCCTCCGTGTCCTGTGCTGTGCTGGTGATAACAAGCTCGTCCCGTACTGGCTGTCACAAGTCAGACAGAGCGCTGACCTCCCAGCCCACGGGTGCTTGTGCTGTCACAGAGTGGGGGGAGTGGGGGGCGCTTGTTTTCCACTCCTTGTCCCTGCACTACAGATCAAAAGTCAGAGTGATTTCCTGGCCCAAGGGTTCTTGTGTGGCTGGTCCTCTATCTTTACTAGAATAACCATTAAGCTGTTTAAATCTTTGTATAGTTCACTCCACATAATTATTGCTAAGTTTTTTTCTATTGTTAGTGAAAATATAGTTGTTGCATTGACTAGAAACTGTATGTCAAAATATTTGGTTTGTCTTTTCTATGGTTAAGTGCAGTACATTATTGGTTCTTATGGTGTCTTGGTTACTTTTCTCTCATTGCTGGGATAAAATATCTGACACCCAAACTGAAGGAAGGAAAGGTTTATTTAGCTTACTGTCTATGGAGGTTTCATTCCATGATTAGCTGGCTTCAAGGCAGCAGCCAGAAAATGCAGCCAGAGCAAAAGTGGAGAACAAGCCTCTTTTCCTCCCTTATATTGTATGCAGGCCATCCCCTACCCCCCAGGGCAGATGTAGCACTCACAAAATACCCTTGCCCTCTTCTTGCATAGGATGAGGATATTTACAAAATAAGGATACTGGCTCCCTGCTGAATCTCTTAGTTAAACTTATAAAGGTCTCAAGTTGACACAATGTATCAGCCATAACATATGGTATGTCAACATGCAGCTTGTCTTTGCTAGTTTGTCTTTGGTGCTATGATTGTTGCTGATTTAGTAACTATTACCAGGGTGGCATAGTTATTGTTATTAACGGGTTTCTTAGGATGTCAGTGTCTGAATTGTCTTTGAGTCATTAACAATACTGTGATCGATTCCTGGAGACTGAGTGGTGGGCCAATTACCTGTGCTCCTCCTCAACTTAATGGAGGTGGTCAGGTCTTGGAACAGAAACAAGGGCTATAGTTAACCGTGTCTCTAGTGTATCACTCAAAAGCAGACACTAACCTAAAGAGATCCCCAAATTTGTGACAAAGTGCTTCACTATAAGCACCTACAAGCCTCAGCACAAAACAAAACAAAAACTGGCAAACAAATAATAGAAACATCAGAAGACAAGGCAACAAAATGCCTCCAAAAACTCTCAACACCCCCAAAGCTGGGGGAGGAAACAAAGAGCCATGTAGTGAAATTATTCAAAAGGATAACAGGGGAAATAAAAATATGACAGTAAGGTTCTCAGTGAGCTCAAAGAAGATACAACTAAAGAGATAATGGATTCAATAATAATAAATAAACTAGCAAGTTTACAGAATATACTAAGGAAAAGGTAGCTGAGCTAAACAAAATGAAACAAAACATGAATGACCAGTTTAGCAAATAATTAGAGTTCATGAAAATGTACCAATTGGAAATCCAGGAGATTAAAAAGTCTATTGAAAGTATGAGCCGCAGAAGTGACCTGGGGGAGGGCAAAGCGTCTGAAGTAAAAGGCAGGAATACTTTTGGAGGCTCATTAATCAGAGATACCTTAAAGACAACAAAAGAACATGAAAAAGAATTCAACAGCAGCCAGATGACACAAAAAAGACTAACCCAAGATTGATTGATGGCAGTTATTGGAAAATCAGAAGACAGCATGAATGACCTAAGAAACCAGAACTTTCCACTTATCTGAAAATAATTAAACACACAGATAAATGAGATAGAGCCCCAAACAGCCATAGTGAAAAAAGAACTCCACAACACATCATAATCAAAATTTCAGAAGTCCAACAAAGGGGCAGAATCTTAAAATCTATTAGAGAAAAACAATGAATCACTTGTAAAGGTAAGCCCATTAGGATTACAGCAGACTGCTCAACACAAACCTGAAAGGCCAGAAGAGCTCAGAGTGAAGTGCTTCAGACCCTAAATAAATAAATAAATACATAATCCAATTCAA
Organism: Dasyprocta punctata; assembly: GCA_004363535.1. Classification (NCBI taxonomy): domain Eukaryota; kingdom Metazoa; phylum Chordata; class Mammalia; order Rodentia; family Dasyproctidae; genus Dasyprocta; species Dasyprocta punctata. The sequence continues at coordinate 5,387 of RJWM01021451.1, forward strand.
GCTGATATATCCTGAAAAACTATCTTTCAATAATGTTGAAGAAATAACATATTTCCATGGAAAAGAGCACCTTAAGGAATCCATGACCACCAAACCAGCAACAGAAAAAATTCTCAAAGATATCCTAGAAAGAGATAACAAAGTTAACAATGCCAAAAGTCCTAATAGAATAAATACACCAGGGAGGGTAAACAGTTAAGCAGAAGACAGAAGAAAAGGAAATTAGCAGCAGGAAAATAAGGAATTGACAGGAGTAATTCAGTACCTTTCAGTCATAACTGTCAATGTGTATGGTCTCAGTTCCCATAAAAGATGTAGATTGGCAGAACCAATCAAGAAGCAAAACCCAATTGTATGATATGTACAAGAAACACATTTAATAAAAAAAAATTCACAGGCTAAAAAAATCAAAGGATAGAAAACAATATTCTATGAAATAGGAACCTGAGCCGGGCGTGGTGGTGCATGCCTTTAATCTCAGCACTCAGGAGGCTGAGGTAGGAGGAGCGTTGTGAGTTCAAGGCCAGCTTGGGCTACAACACGAGCGCAAGGCCAGCCTGAGCTACATAGTGTGACCCTGTCTCAAAAAACTAGGGCTGGTAGTTTGGCTCACTGGCTTAAGCACCTGCCCTGGCAGGTGCAAGGTTGTGAGTTCAATCCCCAGTGCTGAAAAAAAAAAGAAAGAAAGAAAGAAAGAAATAGGAACCTGAAAAGAAGCAGGAGTAACTATTCTATTTTTTGACAAATCTGATCAGAATTGGCAAAGAAAGCCACTACATATTGTTTAGGAAAAAATTCACCAGAAAGAGACAATAGTTATAAACATACATGCACCAAATACCAGCATACCGAACCTCACAAAACACTACTAGACATAAAATATCAGATAAACATCAACAAAATTATAGTGGGGAACCTCAATACCCCTCTGTCACAAATAGTTCAACTAGACAAAAAAAAAATCAACAAAGAAATATCAGAGTTGAACCAAACAAATGAACTTATTAGATATCTATAGGGTGTTCTACCCTAGAACAACAGACTACACATTCTTGTCAGTAGCAAGTGGAATTTTTCTCCAAAATAGACCAAACACAGCCAACAAAACAATAAACTGAGCCAACACCTGATTTGCAACCCTCAACCATATAAACTGAATTTGTGACCATGCAACAGAATGCAAAGCAATCATATACAATACATAAGTCTGCAATATGTCAATTCTGTCCTCAAGGGTCAGGACCCAAAATGGATTAAGGAGAAGACAGAGAATTGGGAAAAGAGAAGGAGATTACAAGTAGGTTGGAGGACAAAGATGGGTGAAACCAACTTAGGGAAACCGATGCAGAAGACTGAGGGAAAACAAAGCTAAAAGAGACGAAAAATAGAACAGAATAAAACCACACCCAGAAGGGGAGTAGAAACCACAGACACACTTGAAAAAGAAAAAGAAAAAGAAAATAATAAGAAAGAAAAATAAAAAAACAAATTAAATAAAACAAACAAGAAAAGAAAGAAGAAAACAAAGTCCTCTTCCAGGATTCTCTCTGGATTCACTAGTAGACAGCCTGTGGAGACAGGGACCCAAATCACGGCACTGTACCCCCGCAAGCCAGCAGCTGCTCAGTGATGGAGTAGTAGACAATCTTAGCAGGCCTGCCCCGAGAGCAGGCTCCTTGGGTTCACTGCAGTCTAAGCAGTTTCTACAGGTCAGCAACCAGCTAGGAGCTGCTGGGGGAAGCCGGCAACAGTCCTGGCTCCAGGCTTATCCAGCCCGATTTCAAAACGGCTCCCAGCCAATCACTTTCTCCCACGGGAGGTCTGAGTCCTCTGCACTCACCACCAGCCAGCACAGTCTCAGCCTCTGCCGCTCTCCTGCACCACCAGATCACTCCCAAAGGCCCCCACAGCCACCAGCCACCTCAGACGCTGTGACCACATGTCTCCAGGTTTCAACAGCTCCCCTCGCACACTGAGTCCGGCTCTGGGAGAAGGCACCACCAGCTACAGCCTCCTTCTTCATTGAAATTTTTCTGTTTACTCTCTCTGTGGGCTTCGATTCAGACTTCAGACTTCCTGGGTCCAGGGAAACCACTTCTCTCCTTTTTGTCTTCCTCAAGATGGTGTATTCCTGCATCTAGATGGTGTCTCTCAGAGAGGCTGTTTTCTCTGCTGCTTACTACTCCGCCATCTTCCTGAAAGTTACCTCAATATAGTTTTGAATCATTAGTCAGAGCAATCAGGCAAGAGGAAGAAATAAAGGGGATACGTACAGGAAATGAAGAAGTCAAATTACTGTTATTTGCAAATAACATGATCATCTACATAGAAGATCCAAAAAATTCCACCAAAAGATTCCTAGGATTAATAACCAAATTCAAAGGTATAATAGGATATAAAATCAACACACAAAAATCAATAACATTCCTGTACACCAATAATGAATGAGAAGGAAATTAGGGGAAAAAAGAAATTAAGAAAACAACATATTCACGATAGCATCAAGAAAAATTAAATTCTTAGGAATTAACCTAATCAAGGAAGTGAAATACTTCTACAACAAAAACTACAGCACTCTGAAAAAAAGATCAAAAAGGATATTAGAAAATGAAAAGATATCCTCTGTTTCTGGATAGGTAGAACCAACATTGTCAAAATGGCCATATATCCAAAGCCGATATACAAATTTAATGCAATCTCAATCAAAATGCCAATAGCATTCCTTACAGAACTAGAGAAAACAATTCTGAGATTCATATGGGACAAGAAGAGACCCAGAATAGTGAAAACAAAATCGTGGGCAGCAAGAACAAAGCAAGAGCTATCACATTGCTGGATTTCAAGTTATATGACTAAGCTATTGTGAAAAAATCAACCTTGAACTAGTACAAAAACCCAAGCAGAAAAAGAATGCAGAAACAACTCCAGGCAATGCAGCTATCCGATCTTTGACAAAGGAACTGAAACCATATTCTGGAGGATGTATAGCTTGTTTAACAAAATAGTACAGAAAAAACTGGCTATTCACATGCAGATTGAGTTTAGATCCATATTTTTCACCATGTTAAAACAGAAAGACTTAACTTGCTGGAAAACAAAATAGGTAAAACTCTTGAAGTCATAGGTGTAAAAAAGGACTTTCTGAATAGAAGACCAGTTGACAGGAAATAATACTGAGAACCAACAAGTGGGATCATATCAAGTTAAAATGTTTCTTCACAGCAAAAGAAACAACCAACAGAATGAAAAGACATCTTACCAAATGGGAAAAAATTTTGCCCGCTAAACCTCTGACAGAGGACCAATATCTAGTATTTATATGTATAGAGCTCAAGAAAATTGGACTTCCCCCAAACAAAGAATCAATCAAAAATTAGGCAACTGAAATTAACAGTCACTTTCAGAAGAAGAAATATAAATAACCAATGCATACATGAAAAAATGTTCACTGTCCCTGGTCACTAGAGAAATGCAAATTAAAACACTGAGATTCTATGTTACTCTAGAAAAAATGGTCATCATCAAGAAATCAAATAATGTTAAATGCTGGCGAGGCTGAGGAGGAAAAAGAAACCCTTCTACATCGTTGGTGGAAGTGTAAAGTAGTACAATCAACGAGAAATTAGTGTGGAGAGTCCTCAAAAAACTAAAACTATAAATTCTACTTGACCCAGCTAGTCCCCTTCTAAGTATCTTCCCAAAGGAGTTACTACATCATATTACGATGTTAAATGCATACTCATGTTTATAGTAGTACAACTCACAATAGCTTGCATATCTAGCTACACATATTGGAAGTAGCCTATATACCCATCGCGGATGAATAGATACAGAAAATATGGCATTTATGCATACTACCCTGCCATAAAGAAGGGTAAATTTGAGTCATGTGTAGGAAAATTGATGCACCTTGAGATCATAATGTTAAGTGAAATAAATCAGACACACATGCTCAAGTGCCACATAGTTTCTGTTATATGAGAAACAGAAAATATAAATAAAGGGCAAAATAACAGATAATAGGAAATAGGGAGGGGTGTCTTCCTCAAATGAGAAAGGACCAAGAGTTGAAAGGAGTGGAAATGGATGAAAAAGAATTAAGACATGTTAGATACATGTACCAATTCCCCAAGAGGAATGTAATCTTATGCACTGTAAATACACACCAGTTTAAAAGAAAAAAAGGGGGGGGGGACTAAAAACTGTGAAAAAAAATTCCAAAAACACCTTTTAGTTAAGCGGCATCACCTGCCATCATAAAGCCACGCTCCACTCATGCAAATTTGAGAGAGAAAATCACCCTCACCGTGAAACAATCAGTACTCTTACTACGTGGAAGCAAAAGCATTACAACACAAGATCCTACCTTTCAGATCAAAATGAGTGCATCTTCAAACTTCTTAGCCTTCTCTTTTTAATGCATGTGTTGCCCTACTCCATAAAGCAACAGGAAAATATCGGTGCACACAGCTGAGAGTAATGCCTTTTTACCGATGTTCTAGGGAACTGAAAATGTACGAGCAGAAGGAGGGGCTGATGGACCCGTCAGGAGGTGCGAGGGTTTGAGCAGATCCCTTTGCCTGACGCAGGGAGGAGAAAGCATCGGCCAGACCCGCTCATGGCTGAAGTCCTCACTGATCCTTTGAAGAGGACTAAATGGAATTTTGGAAAAGAGTCCCAGGCCAGAAAAAAGAAAGCCTCTATAGTCCAATAGGCTGGAGTTTTCTCTCCTATAACAAAAGGCAGTGACCTTTAGCTCAGCGATCGTGTCCCTGTGTGGCCCGGGTTTGGTCACCAGCACTGGGGGTATGGTAGTGGGGAAGACTGAAGCTGATGATAGTACATATTAATTTTGTTTCCCTGTTAAATAAAAATGTAATAATTTCTTGCCTAAACAAGGCGTAACACTATTAAGGCAAGAAAATGACCAAAGGCCAGTTCAGCCTCAGGCTCTGGCTATTGGAAAAAAGGAGGTATCTTCTTGAGGTCACCTCAGGATGAGGAGATGGAAACCAGAGGCCGCTTGAGCCCACAGGGTCCTGTGAGCAAGGTCCAGATGTGTAGGCTTTGAGTCTGGTATTTCAGCCGTTAGGGGAGTATTTGTTATTGTTAATCTTGATGTGACAACTTCACTGGGTTAAGAAACTCCTAAGGGATGAGTAAAGCATGCTTCTGGGCGTGCCTGGGGGTTCACAGTGGCATGGTCTTGGGTACTACCAACGGTTCCTGGATCCGTCCACTCTTGCACTGTGTCCTTGCTGTGCTTCCCTGACACCATGAACTAGGCAGTTTTGTTCCACCACACCCTTCCACCACGGAAGTTACGTAGGAGAACAGCTAGGTCAAATGGGACTTCTGTTTTCAATGTATTGAGGAATCTCCATAGTGGTTGTACTAGTTTACATTCCCACCAGCAATGTAGATGGGTTCCTTTTCTCCTTGGTCTTGGCAGCACTTGCTAGTATTTGATTTCTTGATGATGGCCATTCTTTTTCTAGTAAAATATACTAGTTTAAATACTGCATGGTTTCTCTTATATGAGAAACCTAAAATACAAACAAATTAAAAAGCAAAACAAAAGATAGATAATTGGAAACAGGGAGAGAGACCTTTTGCAAGAGGGTTGGTGACCAAGAGATGGGGGGTGAAAAAAGAATTGAAATGTGTTCTGTCCATGTACCAACAACTCCTCATGAGGGGTGCAGTCATGTGCTGCAGACACATACTAATAAATATAAAAATTAAAAAACAGTTAAAATGGCAAAATAAACCACTATAAAATGAAGACCTTAAAGTAAAAAATTCCAACATAGCAACATGTAACTGGCTTTAATTTATTTCATTACTTTTCTTATGGGGGAAAAAACAGGAGATTTATGAAATCTACCCAAGAGATTAACCAGACATCTAGTGTTCCATCTATGATGTATATCAGAGAGATCTATGACTCCCATCTGTTTATAATAAAAATAAAAGTTTAGAACTTGGAGTTTTATTGTTATTTAAAAGAGTAAAATCTTTTATTTGAGCTAAGAAAACTGAAATCCAATCTGGAGAGGCAACGGGAGTTGTTTGTAGGTTGGAACTATTACTGAAGCACAGTATCCAACAGATGAAAACATCCTTTATTCTTTCACAGAAACCGTGTCTGGAGGCCTTGAAGCTCAGACCTGCCCACCTGCCCCAGAGTCTCAAATTTGCCTTTCATGGGGTCACCTGCAGTTCTTTCAACTTCAGCTTGTGAAACTGGCTGCCCAAGATGGGAAATCTGAGGATGTATGGAGTTTGCTTGCTTTAGAGGATTCTTAAACATTGACCATCACCATTGTCTTTAATGGTACTGTTGGTTGGACGTAGGATAGACTTGCACCGAGCTACATACTCAGCCCTTTCTTATTTTGAGCGAGAATCTCACTAATTTTCTCGAGCCGGCTTCAAACTTTTAATCCTCCTGGCTCACTCTTTGGTGTTATGGTTTACATCTAAAAATCTCCCCAAAATCTCAAGCACTGGGGAGAGATTGGATCGTAGGGTGCTGTATCATCAGGCTATGCATGCACTGGTGAGTTCAGTAGCTAAACCTGTGGTTAAGAGTGGGGCCTGGTTGGCTGGGGAGATCCCTGGGGTTGAGACCAGGAAGGTTGTATGTCTGTCCCTCTCTCCTCCTCTCCCTCTGTTTCCTGGCGCCATGGGTGCCCTTGTCGCCCCCTTCCTCTCTGTTCCCTGCACCAGTCCCCCTGCCGTGCTGCCTCTGCCTCGCCAGCCGAGAACACAAAACATGAGCCAAAATAAACCTCTCTTTCTTCAAATTGCAGGTGCTGGGTTATTTTGTCCCAGCAATACAAAAGCGACTGACACACTGGGATTACAGACACTCACCACTGTGTCTAGGTAAGAGGAATTTTTCACATTGTTCAGTGAACAATTGCATAATCATTCTTTGAATTTTACTGCATATATGCTTTTGAGGTAGTTTGTACATTTGGCCAAATTTCCATTTCACACATGTCCTTATGCTGAAGTACTCAGGCTTTTCTCACTAACTTATTAATATTATCATACAAATGATCAAAATTAAATTACTCCCTCTCTGAAAATGATTTACAAACTAATGGGTGGAGGGGGTCATTCTTTTTTTTTTTTTAATCTGAGAAGCTATAACAAATACTGTGCTATGTCAGTTTTAGAAAGTGCATACATAACACAAGTTCTGTGACATGCCAAGTGTGACAAGATATTTCGCCCCATGATCAGTTAGGATGAGAAAGACTGGATTAAAATGGAATATAAAAGCTTCTTTGTCTGTTTTGTTTTGTACTGCTGGGGATCACACGGAGGGCCTCACACCGGCTAGGTAAGCTCTCTACCACTGAGTTACACCTCCAGTGCCCAAAGTCTTCGTTGTCAAGAATTTCTCAGATTCCTTCTTCTCCTGGTCCCATCTGTACCTACCAAAGCCGTCACTAAGTATGGAGCTCAGGCCTCTGAATGTTCACCCCAAGACCAGAAAATGAAGACACAGTGGTCAGAAGTCACAGGTGATGGTTGTGGACTTTCCTCCACCCACACAGAGGACGTGATAGGAATTAGGAGACTGGGGAGCTTGAAATAACCAATGGCTTAAGAAAAGTGATGTAGGTGTTCAGAGTGAAATAAACTTAAAATCTTAAACACCACGTGATGACATTTCCAAAATACCAAGGTGGAAGAGGGAAAAGAGTCCTTCAAGCTTCCTGAGAGAAAAATAACAGATTACTAACAAAAACATAAGAATTCTGTAAAAGACCTACATAACAACAATTTAGAAGTTCTGAAAAGAAAGGCTGTCAAAACTAGATTTCTATTCCTGGCCAACCTTCACTAGAGCATGAGGGATATTTTAAAATTTGTAAGAGTTCAAAAGTTTTGACCACCATAAAACAACAAAGAGTAAGAGACATAGACAGGTATAGCTCAGTTGTAGAGCACTTACTTGGCATGTGTGACGCCCTGGGTTCCACCTCCAGAACAATAATAATAATAATAATAATATAAAAGAAATTTTAAAAAGTCTGAAATTCAACAAAATAAAAATAGATAACAAGAAAGAGCAGCAAACAGGAAAATCAGTAAACTATCAAAGATGATCAAAGTAAAATAAAAAGTCCACCTCAATATGCTGATTGAAAAAAAATGTCCAGTAATAGGCAAGAACATTTTGAAAAAGGAATACAATAAATGGTCATTTTCTTTGTCAATATTAAACTATAAAACTACTAAAAACTACATGAAATGGAATTGGCACAAGAAAAAACAAACTAGTAAGCAGAACAGAAACACCTATGTTTGTTTGAAAATGTGTTATACTTATTCATGTATCTCACATACGTTTATTGGATGACAGGTATTGTACATTAAAGCCAAAACAGTCAGAACCCTTGAGTTCTTGGAGGTTAGAGTCTAGTGGTGGAGCACAGGACGATCAGTCAGTATTGATGTTAGTGTCCTGGTGGGTCAGAGGTTAGGAAGTATCATGGAAAAACTTGGCGAGAAGTGAGGGAATGACGAGGTGGCTGTGTGGTTTTAAGCGGGCTCCGTGTATGGTCCTCTCTGGTCAGGAGGCCTCAGGGTCAAGACTTGAAGGAGCGTGGAGAATATCCTTAAGCAATAATTTTGGGTAAGAACAGGTCATGCGATGGCCCCAACAGTGACATGTCCCCCAATGGACCGGGATGCACACTGAGAACGGTGTGTCTGAGTGTGATGAAGGTGGCACTCCAAGTCAGAGCGGGGAAAAGGAGCAACTCAGGGAATGGTGTGGGGACCAATACTTCTACCCCTGCCCACACCATGTGCATGCCGAAATAAGTTCCAGATGGAGTGGCTCGAAATGCAGTGGCTTTGTTACAGGTGGTGTGTGGAGACTGTCCAGTTGGCTCCTTCCCCAAGCCTCAGTCAAATGATAGTAAGGGATTTTCAGAGATATAAACCTACAAAAAGACAGCTCTGCAAGTTAGTGGGGGTGAAAGAAAGCAGTATGATGGGTTAAAATTAATTTAGCAAAATTCAGCTAAAGCTGAATCTGAAAGCAGCAGTGGGAAAGACCAAGAGGTACCTGATCTACCATCCAAAGTCCCCAGAGCCTCAGAAATAGTGAGCACAGTGGGTCTCCTGGAGTGAGGAAAGGACAGGCTGTAGATCAGAAGTTCAGCTGGACATGGTGCTGCACACCTGTAATCCAAGCACTCGGGAGGCTGAGGCAGAAGGATCACTGCAAGTTCAAGGCCAGCCTGGACTACACGACAAGACCCTATCTCAAAACACAAAACAAAACAAAACAAAAAAAGCTCAGTTTCAGACCTGCGGAAGGAGAAGTGAGACACTTCTCCTGTCCATTGCTCCCTACACATGGCAACTTCTTCCCTTCTCAAAAGAAAATCGGCTTGTTCTCAGGAGAGCACAAAGCAAAACAATGCCAGCCAGTTTGAACCAGAGACAATCATCGTTCACGACCAAGAGAACAGCTGAAGTTATGTTCTTTGGTGAATTTGAACCAGCGTAAGAGGGAATGATTTCTATACATTAAAAACTAGGATTTCCCTCATAAGCCAGTTCATAGAGACCACCGTGCAGTGCGACCACTGTGCACAAAGGACCCGCAAGTGTCAGCACACAGCCAGAGTCACAGGGAATTTGAAGGACCCCGTGACTGACAAGAATGCAGGGAGTGGGACAGGTCAGCTGGTGAAATAAGCTATTAGGAAACGACAAACTTTCAACAGTCTTTAATATGACTAAGAGAAAATGCCATATCTCAGGAACAAAAACCTCAATTAGTAAGAAACAGCATAGGGGCAACTGAATGCTATAAATTTGAAGTATGATATCAGAAAAGTTGCACTAGATAGATACATTTGACAACTTTAGAATTAAGAACTTTAGTTCAGCAAAACGTGTCATCATAGAAGTGTAAAGACAAGCCACAGGGTAACAGAAAACGTTTGCTTATAACCATAATAATAGAGGGAACATCTGTAAGTAAATAAGAAAAAGAAAATCTGGATATAGTGATGCATGTATGTAATTCCAGCACTTGGGAGACTGAGGCAGGAGGATCACTGCAAGTTCAAGGCCAGCCTGGGTTCCATAGTGAGTTCAAGACCCTGTCTCCTACATACACACACAACAAAAATCCACACATATGCCAATCAAAAGACATGTGCACAACTATGCACAGAGACCAGAGACACTTGTCTACCACTAGTAGAATGGATAAAACAAGCATGATACATTCACCCTGTAGATTGTCATACAGAAATGAAAACCAGCACCAAATAAATACATTTTATTTTATTTTATTAAATTTTAAAGAGAATAAAACCAAACCAAACAGAACAGAATAAAACCAATCAAAACAAAACAGTGAACACAATACAGGATTTCAAAACAGGATAACAGGAAGTCAGCAATGATTACCATAATGCCTCTTGGTGTCTTTGAAACTGTTGCCATACCATCAGATATAATAAAATCAAACAGAACAGAACAGAATAAAACCAATCAAAACAGAACATTGAACAAAACAAAGCAATACAATAGAACAAAGCAAAACAGTGAGAACGATACTGTATATTAAAAACGGGACAGAAGGAAATCTCCCATAGTTGCTGTATTGCATATTGTTATCCTTGAAATAGATGTTCAGACTACCAGCTTTAGGCCTGCAAAGTCAATCAGACAATACAAGCGTTAAGTTGTTTTTGTACCTCAGTTGCTATCAACTCAGCTGTGTTCTTTCGAATCAGCCTGTTGCTTATGGGGTGGGGTGGGGGGGCTCTTCTTGTCTCCCAGCCCACACGCTGGCCGGCTCATGGGGAAGGCGAATTGGCTTCTCGTTTCTCTTCCTGGCCCCACACGGCTGCCGCTGGCTCACAGACGATAAATACATTTTACAGCCGTACTGTGGACTGAGAGAAGCCAGACGCAAACGAATCTGCTTCCACTTGCACAAAGCTCAACACCATGCAAAACTGGCTTTTAATGTCAGAAAGAATAGGGCTGGGGGTGTAGCTCAGTGGCATGGCGCCTGCCTGACAAGTGGGAGGTCCTGAGTTCGATTCCCAGTTCAGACAGTTGTTGCCTGCTACAGTTTGGACCCGGAATGTCCCCCAAAGGCCCATGTTAAAGACTTGGGCTCCAGTCCAAGGTCCTTCTGGGAGGTGATGCAATCATTAGCAGGTGGGGCCTAGAGAGAGGAAGTCAGGTCACTGGGCTCAGGACTCGCAAGGGGGTATGGGGACCCTGACCCCTTTGTGTCTCTCTCTTGCCTTCCCAGCTGCCACGAGATGAGCAGCTCTGCTTTACCATGTGCCCCCCGCCACGTGCCCCAAAACAACAGAGCCAATCAAGAATGGACTGGAACCTCTTAAGCCATGAATAAACTACACCTTTCCTTCTTTTTAGGTGATTGTCCCAGGTATTTTGTCACAGTCATGGAAAACCGACCGAAGGGAGTAGCTAAGGGCACAAGGGTGTATTTGTCAGTGCTTACTAGAGTCAGATGTAGAGGAATGAAAAACGTCTGCTGTGCACCGGAGACTGAAGGAGCCAGTCCAGGGCCTGGGGCCCACGGCAATGTCCTGCGCAAGTCTGCATCAGGGGGCCAAAGGATCCAAGATGGGAGACTGAAGGATCTGCGCCAGGAAGGCCCCAGGGCCAGCACTGGAAGCTGAAGTGTCTGTGCCAAAAGCCTGTGCTGGGGCACAATTATAACGTAAGGACACATTCACAGAACAGCAAACTGATAGGTATTTCATGATCAATTAGAGATCTCGGACCAAGTGTCTGTTCTGCTGCTGCTGAGTTCAGTTGACCTTGACAGTGTCCACAGCCCAGCTGCAAACCTTTGATGGGCCCTGAGTCAGAGTAACTGTCTGTACGGTAAGGCACCCTGGACTAGTCAATGACAGCGGTAAGGGCCCCCTCCCTGGAACATTTCTGTATCATGGTAATGCCTTTAACTATGCTCACCCTGTATGGGCCCCTCCCCTTGTTCCCCACAGTGTTTCTATGTTATGATAAACAATTCCTTTGTTACAACAAATCTGTTCAAGACTAGCCGGCCTGTCTGTGTTTGATTCAATGCACGTAACCAATTATGTAACGTTTTGTCACTTGCTTTGTCCTCCCACTTCTAAATTCTACATAAACTAAACTCCGTAAACTCAGGGCTGTTGCCTCTGAGGAATCATCCTGCAACAGTCCACCGCTGTAAAGATTAAATGCTGCTTTCTTATGTCCTCAGTGCAGAGTCTTTCTTTCGGTTTGGTTTGGCTTGGAAATTTCCCCGCAACAGCTAAAGGATCTGAGTCAGGAGACTGAGGCAGCTGCACAGGAAGCCAGGAAATGATGTCCAAGATGAAGATGAGGACCGAAGCTCCCCCAAAGAAAGAAGACAGCCAGAGCTCTTTTGAGGAAAAACTGCCAGACTCTTTCAAAGAAAAGCAGTTACAAGGAAGTTCCTCCAAGGAAGATCAGCTGAAATTCTTCCCTGCCATTCTCTTTTTATACTCTTCTAATGACCCCCCTTAAAGTAGTCCTTCCAGGCCCAGAACTACGCTGACTAAACTCAGGTGGGCAGTCCCACTCAAGTTGACAATTAATCAATTAACCACCACAAAGGGAATCATCTGGGGCATGGCCAGTGTTGCTTTCCTGGAGTACAGGTTGCTAGAGTGTGTACACTTCTGAAAATTCGTAGTTCTACACTTTCGACCTGTGTGCTTTTCTACTTGGATCACACATCAATAAAAAGTTACTTCCCAAAAACACTAGCAAGGTTGGAAGAGGAAAACATGGTACTCATTCACAAAGTAGAGCCCAATGCCTATTGATTAAAAATAGGGAGATAAGATTAAAAAAATTAGAAGACCAACTTTAGAAGGGCCAACTTCAAATAAAGTGAATTTCCGAGAAAAGGAATTGAACAGTGGCAGCAGGAGGGGTCAAAAAATAATTCAAGAATGTACTTCATAATGCGAGAATTGGGAGATGGAAAATGAGTAAGATGCACCGAGTGTGTGACACACTCAAAGGGACTGTTTTCCCTTAAGCTCATAATTGTCGAATTTCATAACTCTCAGAGCAGCAAGGTGATTTTAAAAGTTTCCTTGGAGAAAAAGTAGGTGAAATAAAAAGAACAGCTATCAGAAAGGCTTTGAAATTGTCAACTACACCAACAGAAGCAGGAAACCAAGGGAGGGACACCTTCCACACTGCTTTGGCCAACGCAGTCTCCCTCACCCGGCCAAAGCGTGGATTAAATGTGAAGATGGGTTAAAGAAATACTTCGACAAGAAGTTTCAAACACGAAACTTCTCATTCCGTTGTCTTAAGAAGATGGGAAGACATTGACCTAAATGAGAAAATGAAACAAAAAGGACTTTCACAGAGCTCAGAGAACTTTTCCAAACAAAGGATAAAGATTTCCCCGGGGCAGGACAGGAGAGAAAGCCCGGCTACGCTGCTGAAAACTGGCCCCAAGTGGACCCACCCCAGGACAAACCAGTCCACAATGCCTGCGCTCAGAGGCCAGTTTTGCCACCTGAAGGCTGAAGAGCCTGGCAGGCACCTGACTTCTCGGGACTTCCTGTGTGGAATCAAGGTGATAGTAACAGTCTTGTGGGAATGTGGTGAGAATTAAAATCCTTGGTATTTTTCTTGGCCAGAGAAAGTACCGTGCGGGTGTTACCTGGCATCGACATTAATCAACACCATCTCCGCCATCCCCATGGTATTGTTGGTGATGTGTGAAACTGTATCGGACAGCACTGAGCTAAAAAGCCAAAGTGTTTAAATAGGTTGGGAGAGATCTTTGGGAAATCAGGGAAAGGAACAAGGGAGGTCGTCTTCCACGCTGGGAAATCTTAGAGAAACAAAGAAAAGCCTGCATGTGCGCCTACGTGTGTGCGTGCGTGTGTACTGGGGATTGAACTCAGAGCCCCATGCATGCCAGGCAAGTGCTCTACCCCTGGGCCCCGTTCCGGGCCCCATGTCATTTGATGAGACCGGTAGGAGTGACGTCCTGAAACCGATCCCCCAGGGCACCAAGGGATGAGGCGCAGGGTGCGGATCCCCTGAGCCTCTGGCTGCAGTGTTTTCATCAACCAAAAACCCATCTCATGACATGGGTTTGTTTGCCAGTGTCCTTGTAGAACGAGTGGCTCTCATCGAAGTTGAAAACATGCTCTTCCAAAATAAACCTTTCCTGTGTAACAAGGTTTTTCAAACTCCGGCAGCCTCCTGGTCTGCAGATCTGCTCGCTGACTGGTTTAACATTGTCACACTGTGTTGCTTTTGAGGAATGCAGGGCAGCCAGTGCTCCCCAAGAAGGGTTCAGTGCCTTCCTGACCCTGGGTCGAATCACCGTAGCTTCCTTTCATAGTCCGCCCCTCAACACTGTTTCCATCGAGGGGTTTTGAGAGTCATCAGCTACCGGTCCGTCAGCCCCACTGAATTCCCGTCACTTCTGTAGTCGCATCAGGTACTGTAGGTGGCTGTCTAGCATAATGGGCAAATTCCCTCTTGCAATTCTGGGGGATGAATCATATTTTGGACTCATAAGCATTGAACTCATGGCCAAGAGCACTAAACGCCACTCATCCCTGAATGCAGCTTAGCTCACATACACACTTTCTCCGTGAGGGGCATCCCAGCCTTCCCCGGCACCTCCCAGCAGAAAGCCCCCGTGTGAACAGGTCTGCAGATGGACACGTGCCTCTCTGCCACAGGGGTGACAGCTCCCCAGGGGGTTCGTGGAGGCGGCGGAAGATCCTGCAGCTTGAAAATGCAAATACTTTGTCCCCGATGCCTCTGCAATTGTGGCCCCAACTAAAAGTACACAGAAACACCACTCCTGGGACTTGGTGCTGTTTTTTTTTTGTATTGTTTTGTTTATCTTTTAATGTTTTGTGGAAATCAAAAAGGATTTTATTAGCCACAGGGCCTTTAGGTGTTGGCCTATGGGGTCACGACGCATTTGCCCAATGGTGGAGGAGAAATCAAATCCATTGTGGTGGCCTCATGGCAAAATGTGGGTCCCCATCTCATGAGGTCAAAGAATGAAGTCAAGGGAAGGTAGGTAGACACGAGGAATGTTTATTAAGAGAGAAAATAGCTCCCAATAGTTCGCCGGAGGGGGTGTAAAAGTGGGTTATCATGGGAACCCTTTGTCTGGGCGTTTGATGCCAAAAAATGACCAGGACTCAAACCACTGAGTCAAACTAAGTTCAACCTACAGGACTAAACCAAGCTCCCTCACCCTGGAAACGGGCCTGCGAGGAGTCGAGGCCCCCAGGGAGTGTCGCAGGCGCCTCTGGGCCTCAGTCCTGCCCCAGCAGTTCATTCCAAGAACAAAACAAGCAGCAAAAAACACTTCCCCAGGTCAGAGCAGCTGTCCCAGGAACCGCCCCTCACCTTGCTGTCCCCTTGCCTGTCACATCCCGACCCAGTCGTCCTCCTGGTTCTCCCTAACCCTTGACCTCAGGCTGCTGCTCGTCTGACCAAGGCCTGGTCCTCCCGACCCCGCCCTGGGCCCAGGGCCTCGCAGGCTGCCTGCTGTGTCAGGCCTGGCTTGTCAGTGTGTAACAATGGGAAGGCTGTGAGCGTCTGAGGGTGTGGGGAATCTTGTGCTAAGGCGGGAACAGGGGTGCAGGTCTGTAAACGCGAGCTACTGGGGAGGCTGAGCCAGGAGGATCACAAGGTTGAGGCCGGTCTGGGCAACTTAGTCCTCGTCTCAAAATAAAATATAAAAAAGGGTGAGGGATGTCACTCAGGGAGGAGCGGCTCTGGGTTCAGTCTATGTCACTGTGCACACACAGGCACACTCAGACACACGCACACTTACACATGCACACGCACACTCACACACGCGCACATCACACAGGCACACGCACACTCATGCACACACAGAGCTATACATTCATAGGTGCATTTTCCAGTTAGCGAACTGATTCAGTGAGCAGGTATTTCCTGAGTCTGCAGCCTCCCCGTGGTCCTCGGAGTGGAACCGGGAAGCTTAGCAGCAAGCTCCCTCCTCCTCACAGCGAGCTCAGCCTGGGGATGAGATGCCCCTGGGAGGAACACGCTGCCTGCCGATGCAGAGCAAAGCTGGGTGCACACAAGTCATAGAACTCCAGGGCCTCTCAGCCCACCTAGAGCTCAGGGTGGGGAGACAGTGGATGAGGTAGAAGGAAACCGACAGCTTCACAGAACCAAAAGCTGGGGGTGAAGTCAAGCAAACAAATGTTTTGTTTTTGAGACAGTGTTCCGGGCTGGCCTGGAAGTTGTGGTGATCCTCCCGCCTCAGCCTCCCAAGTGCTGGGATCACAGGTGTGCACCACCATGCCCAGCAAAAACCAAATACGTCTTGTCTTGGAACCCAAATGGGGAGAACTACAGTTCACGTCCTCATTCGCGTGTGTGATCCGTCTTCCCCAAGACAGGTGAAGACCGGGTCTGGTCCAGAGAGGGCACCTGGTACCATCCCAACAGACACCACGGGACGTGCCCCAGGGCCTGTGCCCAGTCACCATGGGGCACATAAGTAGGTTTATTGAATAGCAGCGAGGATGCTGCCGGAAGCCAGGGCCAACGTGAGGGCTGGAGGAAGACAGATGCCAAATGCAGAAGACCCCAGCGTAGGGGATCTGGAAGGAAAACCAACAGCTGAAACTGATAGGGACGAACACAGCTGGGCACTGGAGCAACCGGCTCCTGGGGCAGGGTGCTGGGCGGCTAAGGAGACAGCTGTGCTTTGTTGCAAATCTGCACGCACCACTCTACCACCGATACTTCTGATTGTTGCATCATATTAATTATCTGGGAAATAGCTTGGGCTACAACGTGAGCACAAGGCCAGCCTGAACTACATAGTGCGAACCTGTCTCAAAAAACTAGGGCCGAGAGTCTGGCTCAGTGGCTTAAGTGCCTGCCTGGCACACATGAGGTTGTAAGCTTCATCCCTGGTGCCACAAAAAAAAAAAAAAAAAAAAATCTGGGAAAAAAAATTGGCAGAAGCACAAGATCATGAAGAACCCAGGCGTGGTGGTGCACACCCGTAATCCCAGCATATGAGAGACTGAGACAGGAGGATCAGTGCAGATTCGAGGTCCATCTGGGCTACACAGTGAGTTTAAGGCAAGCCTGAACTACATAGCAAGGCCCTGTTTCAAAACACAAAGCAAAACATAAAAACAGAAACATGATTTAAAGTGTGCAGCGTGCATGGACCAGGGCCTGGGGCTCCCCACACACAGTGGGGAATCAGTAAACTATCACATTGTTTATTGTTTAGATGTTTTTTCTGGTTGTATGATTAAGATATGCTCAATAAACACTTTGAGCAATGTTGTGATTGTTGGTTGGTTTGTTTGTGGAGGTGCTGCTGAGGATAGAATCCAGGGCACAAACACTGAACTACGGCCCCAGCCCTCTCATTTTCTATTTTGAGACGGGATCCCCCTAAGTCACTAAATTGGCCAGATAACCTTGAATTTGTGACCCTCCTGCCTCAGTCTCCCAGAGTGCTGGGATTACAGATGTGCCCCACCATGCCTGGCTGAGCAAGATTCAAAAGCAAAAATGTCTGCTCTCTAACAAACTGATAAACACAAGATCCTACTAGCTTCCATCCTCGCGCGTAGACCTCACCACGTTGACCCACATAGGCCTAATTGTCAAATCGGCTTCCTGTCATGGTTGCTATTTCTATTGAAAACATTGTTCCTTTTGGGGTCACTTTTTGGATACTTCTTTTCAAAGCATTCACACTTCACTGTCACTGAGTAAGCCCATTTCTTCCATATACACATAATTGCGCACTCACATCTTAAAACATTCCTAGCTGTTTCCGTGTTTCATAAAGGACTCATAGTTTACAAATTCCGTGCACCTCGGCTTCGTCGCTTGCAGTGCGGCAATCCCTCCACACCCAGCACGCGGCCTCCCTGCTTGCCCTGGAAGCCAAAGCCCACAGGATCAAGCCCCCGAGTGCACGACTGCTTTGTTTTCAGGAATTTCACCGCGTCCTCTTCATAGAAAGACGCTGCAGTACAAAGTCCCATGCAGATTTAGATGTCTGTGTTGCTGTTTGAGTTGCTCAAATTCTCGAGAGTGGGCCGACTGTGTTATGGTGTGCATATTTTACATTTTCATGCACATTCCACGGGCTTATTCTCCAAAGGGCTACCATGGTTCACAGTTACACCAACAGTGACTGAATGGTCTCTCCACACATTTTTACTATCAATAGGACATATCACTTTTTGGTAATTTTTGTGAATTTGCATTTCCTATAGTGATTATTTCCACTTAATAACTTTTCATGTATCTTGCCATCTTTTTTCTTTTTCATTAATCCTTAAGTGTGCTTTCTATGTTATTGGACTAATCATTTATCTTCCATAGGCAATGCAAATATTTTTCTAGTGTAACATTCTTCTTTTGATTGGCTGTATCTTCATGTGTATCATTTGTGCATGTGTATGTATATTTATGCATACATATAGATATACACATATGTATGTGCACACACACATTGTAGATAAACTCTTTCATGGAATCATTCATACCTGTCCAGAATTTCTGGGTTTTAGCTTGACTTTTAAAAGATCTTTCTGACTCTGAGTTTAAATATACTCACATTTTCCTAGGTTTTTTCCTGAAGATTGGATTATTTCAGGGTTTATATTATTCCACCTGTGATCTGTACATGGGATGGGAGAGAGGGACAGCTGTGCTGAAACCATTTACCAAATAAACCACCCTTGCCGCTGAGCTGACAGAGACCACGTGACATGCTGGTCACCTGAGAGCACAAGCTCTCTCTGCCCCTCCTCTGCCCCACAGCTCTGCCCCACCCACCCTGATTACAACCGGTCCTCTCTTATGCAAATTATGCATAGTTGCAAGGCCAGTAGTCCTTTCCCGCAGAAACAGGTGGGCGTGGTCACAGGACAGGGTCCCTGGAGGGGCCTGAGTGACACGGCCTGGCTCCGCCCCTGCCTCCCATCCTCAGGAGCCCCCTCCCATCCTGTCCTTTCTGAACACACTCAGGCACCCTGCCGGTGACACCCTGGCCCAGCTGCACCTCTGACAGTGGCTTAGCACACAGGGTGCTTCCCCTGGACCCCCACCTGCTCTCTCTCCATGAGAGGGAAATGCACTTCTTGGTTCTCAGCCCCTGAATCCTGGGTCTCTGTTACTGCAGCCAGCTTCCACCCACCAAATGCAAAGAACCAAACCAAGTGCAGACTGTCCACGGGTGACACGTGGCACCTCTTCCACCTGGGCCACCCTCCCCGGAGCGTGGCTGCTCGGGGTAAGGCCCCGTGAGCAGGACCTCAGCACCTCCCCCCAGACCTGCCTAGCCTGAATCTGGGTCTGCAAGCCCATGGCTGCCCGGATTCCTCGCTGCGCTTCTGTTCTGTGTGTTTCCCTCCGCGTCTCCAGGTGACAGGCTGCTTCGCCCTTCCTTGATTCAGAGCCTTCAATACCATCTGTTAGCCTTGGGTGGTTGAACACTAGAATTTTCTTCTGTCAAAATCCATATTCTGCTGCCATAACTGAAAACCACCGTGCTCGTCAGCTTCCCGTCACTATACCAAGCACCAGGGATGGAGATGGCCCGCTTTAAGGGCAAGGTCTGTCCGAGGTTCCAGGCATGATCAGCTGCACTCACTGCTCTGACGCCCGAGGTGGCACAGGTAGCAGAACAAACTCACCCACCTCATGGCCAGGGAGCCAAAGAGGGGAAGGGGAGAAGGGCTGGGGTCCCACAGTCCCCTTCAAGGCCACAGCGCCAGTGGCCTAGGACTTCCTGCCGACTCCTTGCTGAAGGGCCCTCTGCTCAGTCCCATGGGGGCCCGGGGATCCTGCAGTGAGAAAGAACAAGTGTCCTGACTCAGCCTCTCTCCTTAGAGAGCTGCCCACCCCCGCTGTAATTAGCTGAAGACCCCCAGGGCCCCACCTCCTGCCCGAGCCAGGCGCCCACGCGGCTCCTCTATCCTGTAGGCAGAGCTGGGCGGGAGAGTGCGGGGCGGGGATAGAAGCCGCGGCTCCCGCTGGGTCCCCCTTCCTCTCAGCGCTCCACACCTGTGGTCCAGGGCCCCACCAGGCCCCCTGCTGCCCTTCAGCCCCGCGTGGGCACTGGGGACCGTGGCTCTCGGCTGTTTCTTCTCCGGCAAGGCCTGTGATCGCTCTTCCGGCTTCCAGACCTGAAGTGGAGGGGCAGCCCCCTATGCTGTGCACCCCCACCATTCCCTGCAACCCAGGGGAATATTTTTCGACAGAACGATTTTTCCTTGCACTGTGGTTGCCCTGAACCATTTTGGAGACTGGACCAGGTGACCCAAGCAGTGCCCAAGACCGAGTTTCCCAAACATCAGCCCTCGATGCCTGAGCCAGGCTCCACGCGGATTTAGCAAAATCTCCAACCCCCAGAACCCTCGCAATCAGGTCCAGAGGAGGCTGTGGGAACCCAGTGCTCTCCTGGGCGGCTCGAAGACCCTTCATCCTTGAGGGCCCCAGAGTGAAGGGTCGGAGCTGGTGACCAACACCTGCTGTGAGATGGACAGCGGCCTCCGCAAAGTCACGTCCTGACACCCTAACCCCAGGCCCTCAGCAAGTGCCTGCATTTGGAGAGAGGGTCTCCGAAAAGCCGACTCCATTGCAATGCTCATGTGGATGGGACCTAATCCAGCACGGGTGTCCCGATTGGAAGAGGAGATCAGGACACAGACACACAGGGAGGGATGAGCTGGGGAGGACGCAGGAGGAAGACGCCATCTCCAAGCCAAGAAGAGCAGCCTCAGGGGAGAGCGGCCCTGTGACACCTTGGTCTCCGATCTGCAGCCTCCAGAACCGAGAGAGTGAGCTTCTGCTGCTGTGCTGCCTGTCTGTAGTATTTTGGTACAGCAGCCGGAGCTGCCGGACCCAACTGCTCAACCATGCGATCTTACAGCACGCCCAGGCCTGCAGGGTGGGCACCGGCAGATTGAGAGACCAGGCTTCCAGTCTCTAGTGAGTTATTCGGCTAAACAGTGCTCACTTTTGCTTAAAGTTACAAAGCCTTTGTGTCAATGATACTTGAAAACACTTGCTGCTCACAGACAAAGCGGGTACTCCACAGATGAACCCGTTTGCTTTAGCCCGAGACAGATCACACTCAGAATCAGCAGCTTTAGTGGATTTCTAGTCTTCAAGAGGCTTTTCTGTGGGGTGCTTTGCAGGCTTCCACTCAGCCTTGCAGTTCAGCTCCACAAGGGCATGCTGGGCTCGGCCAGCGTGTTAATCCAGTCACTCAGCGCTGCGGCCATTTGAATGAAGCTGCCGCCGAGGTCACTGGGTGCAGTCATCAGACCGATGGGAGCACTGTGTGCAGAAGCAGCAGACGGAGGGCGGGGCTGGGGAGGCCAGTCCCACGGGAGGCGTGGCAGAGGTGGGCTGGGGGCCGAGTGTGCAAGCGGCTGTGAGACCAGCATGGCCGTGGGTTGCTCGGAGGCAGGTGAGTCAAAGGACAGCTGGGGTGGGGGCACTAAAGGGGGAGGAGAGGAGGCCTGAGAGGCACCTGCGTCTACTCCTCCCCTCTTCTGACTGCAGGACCCAACCTCCCTCAGGGACAGGAACTTACCTGGAGAGCTGGGCAGCGTTGGGACCAGGAAGCGCTTGGTAAAGAGAAGCTCTTTATTCGAGACATAATTTGTAAGCGTTCTGAACACACGTGGGCTTCAAGTGAGGCCAGCAACCTGGAAGTCACCTTGGTGGAATGAATGCCAGCTCTCTGTGGCCCGTGAGGCGCAGCTCCCACCCCTCCATGCCAAGGGCATGCTTTGGGGAAGGGCCACCCTGTGTGCAAACACGCCACCCTGGCCCTGCGGGTGCTTTGGGTTTCCACGCCTCGTTTCACCGTGGTGCTGGGAGGGCAGGACCTTCTTCTCAGCCACGCAGGAGGAGCTGCAGCCCCGTCCCCACTGCTGCTGCAGGTGGAGGAGAAGCCAGGGAGGGCGGGAGAGGGAGGGCTGCCTCCTGGACACCCCAGGCTGGGGCACATCCGATAAGTAAGGGATTCCGGTCCTCACTGAAGCCGGTTCATTGACAGAAGACTCAGCACCTGGCACGGCCTGCGCCAAGTGACAGGATGTGAAATTTAGCAGAATCTGGGGTTCACAGTCCCAGCTGGGTGAAGGCAGCGCCCCCAGCAGTTACCCCTCCTCTTGGAGGAGTCAAGCCTCTAGCACACCCCAGCCTACCACCGTCGGGATGGATTCCACTCCCTCAGAGTTTAATTCAGAACGCCGGGAAGGAAATGCTAGAGTTAGGAGGCGAAGAGGGCACCCTCCTGCCTTCCGCCAGAGCCAGGCTCTCCTCCAAGCCAGCAGAAGAAGGCTGCAGTCCAGTCTGTTTAAAACAACAAGAGAAAAGCCTTTGGGATCGAGACCAGAGATTCGGGGCAGATAAAGGTCAGATAATTGTGCTCCCTTTTGGGTCATAAAAGGCAAATTCTCTGCCCTTACCTGGAGTCCACATGAGCAAGTAACAAGATGGCTAGGGTGCTGGGGGCTGAGGAGACCCTAGAAACTGAAGCGACTGGAAGCTGACAGGGGCTTGGCCAAGGGTTTGGCTGTCAGGTGAGCAGGTAGGAACCTGGGGGACAGGGGGAGGTGAGACCAGGGTTCCACTAAGTTGCTAATAATTTTCCCAGGCTGGGCTCAAACTCACCTCAGTCTCCCAGAGCCCTACCAGCCACAGCATTTGGCTTCTAGGTCGCTCTTGTACCAAAGATTACACACAGCTGCTGTCAGACACGGCCGCCTAGGTGTGCTGCTTCCCCGCTGGCCCTGGGGGTGTAAAGCAGCTCAGTCTTACTCCCGAGGCTCAGGGGCTTTGCCACCCTGCCTGGCTCCCCTTTGTGAATTATTCCACCGTAGCCAGGATCCTCACTGTCACCTGGCTGTGCTGGAGACCTCGGGAGTGATTTTGTCACCTAAGACAGTGATGCCTGGGCACTCATATCGTGAATAGAAATCATTTTATTTCTCTTGTAGTTGCAATCACAGAACAATGCCAATTATTTTGGGCCATGTGCATGAACTGGTTCTAACAGCACCGACTTTCTCTGAGAGTGCACAGACCATCTTTCCACTAGGTGGGGGAGGGCTGGTGTCCAGCTCCTGCTGAACCGGAGACTTGGCCCCTGACTTTTCCGTAAGGTCTGAGGATGTTTATAAAGCATTTATCCTCCTAAATTCCAGCTGTCCACACTAAGCAGTAAAGTGACTTTGCTTAGGCCCTGAGGCAGCCAAGGTTTTTCTTCCACCTTCTCCCTGGGGAAGCCTCAGCGACCATCCACCCCAGCCCCACGCATAACCAGTACCTGCTCAAAGATGACCTATACCTGTTGCAGAATTTAAGGGGTGGGGAGTGACCCCTGGAAACAGGAAGATTTTAATTAGGTGCACCTGACTCAGCTGGACTTCTGTGCAAAGGAATGAGTGTCAAACACAGACAGGCTCCAGGTTTTATCCGTGTGGCAGGGACCGACCTGTTCATGGTGGAGAGCAGGTGGGGCGACAAAGGCAGTTACGTAATGACGGTTTGAAGCTTAGCCTTGGAAGAAGTCTTGTGGGACAGAACGTCATAAACCTGGGTGTGGCAGATGCACCAGGAGTTACAAGACTCTTTCTTCAGCATCATAATTGTCATTTCTATCAGGTACAGAGAAAAGGTCAGTCTTGAAGGAAAAACAGGCTCTGGTGAGAACAGGGTGCCACAGGACTCTGTTTGCAGGAATATGACTGTCAGCCTCACCTGTAACTTGCAGAGGTGTGTACTCAGGGAGGGAAGTTCAGGGCAGAATTAAGCTTGGTTGTCCTCTGAGTTCTGATTTATACCAACACGGAACAATGCACTTTCTGGAAGTGTTCCCTAGACCATAGCTACGGGAAGGAAGGAAGCTCACGCTGGAGCACTGTAGGACCCTCAGCCCTGGGCTCTGCTCCTTGCGTACATCCTCCCATCCAGTCCTCTGCGGTTTCCTCCCTAGCTCCTCACAGCTTGTGTAGTAATAAAGCAACATCCCTCCCGGCGGACCTCCCACTGTCAGCTCCAGCCAGCCAGGGCCACAGTGCTCGCTGCTGTGTCCCAAGCACCAAGACCTTCCTGGACCACAACAGAGCACAAGAAGTGTTTAAATTGATGTGTGATCAATGCCGTTTGGTGCTTGAGAAACTGAGGGTTGGAGTAATCACCAAACTATTGGTGACAGTCAGTTTTGTGTGCCACCCTGGCCGGGTGATGGCATCCTGTTGTTTGGTCAAACCCTCGTTGAGATATTGCTGTGACAGTATTTAAAGATGTGACCAATATTTACAATCGGTAAACTTTGATGGGAACCAATGGGAGTGGACAATGTGCAATTAGCTGAAGGCCTTAAGAACAAGATGAGATCTTCCTTCTTTGCTTCTTTCTTTCTTTCCTTCCTTTTTATTTTTCTTTCTTTTTGCAGAACAGGCAATCAAACCCAAGGCCACTGAACTACACTGCCAACTATTTTTAATTTCTTTCTCTCTCTCTCTTTTTTTTTTTTGAGAGAGCATCTCAATAAATCAGTAAGTTGCCCAGACTGGACTCAAACTTGTGATCACCTTGCATCAGCCTCAAGTAGTGCTGCAATCATAGGCTCAAAACTACAAACTACACCCATGCCTGATTAATTTTATATTTTATCTTGTATTTAATTAGCAATTTGATATTGGGTGCTTCTTGGGATTGAACCCAGGACCTTTGAACCAACCTACTCTTTAACTCTTTATTTTTTTTTCCAGTTGTGTTTCCTTCTCATGAATTTCTATTTTTTAATTAGGTTTTTGGTACAGTTTCAATGTACATAATGATCATATTCACAATAGGGAATTTGTACTTGTATATGATATATCTTGATTCCTCTCCCCCCAATTCCTTTCCCTCTTTTCAGCCCCATTTCCCCTTCTTATTTACAAAGATTTGTTTCCATTTTATCCTTCCTTTATTGTTTTTTCTTTTCCCTTCCTTCCTTCTCCCCCCTCAGTGCCCATTTCTTTCTAACAATTTCTTCCTATTTCACAATACCTATTGTACACTTGTTTTTTCATACCAGAGAAATAATGTGATATTTACATATGTGAGTCTAAGTGTGGTCTCAAGGTGTATCAATTTACCTAGAAATATCTTAAGTTCATCCTTCTTTATGACTGAGTAGTACTCCACTGTATCTGCAGTGGAGAAAAACCACATCTTTTTATCCATTCTTTGGTTAATGAGCATTTGAGCTGTTTCCAAGATTTAGCTATTACAAATTGTGCTGCCATAAAGCATGGGTGCACACATATTGCTGTGGTATGATGAGTTTAATTCTTATGGGAAGACACCAAGAAGGGACTAGCTAGGTCAAATGGGACCTCTAATCCTAATTTTCTGAGAAATCTCCACTTCTGATTTCCACAGTGGTTGCATCAGCCTACACTCCCACCAACAGTGGAGAAGTTTTCCTTTTTCCCCACAGCCTCACCGGCACTTGTTGTTGACTGATTTCTTGATAATAATCATTCTTTCTGGAGTGAGATGGAATCTCAGCATTGTTTTAATTTGCATCTCTCAACTGATCAATGACATTGAACATTTTTTCATATACTTGCCACTTGTAATTCTTCTGAGAAGTGTCTATCCATTTCAATGCCCATTTTTGGATTGGGTCTATAAATTTTGGGGAACTGATTTTTTCAATATTTTATGTAGTCTAGATATTACTCCTTTGTCCAAGGGACAACTGGCTAAATTTTTTCCCATCTTATGAATTGTGTTTTCATTTTATTGGTAATTTCTTTTGCTGTGAAAAAGCTTTTTATTAGAATGAGATTCCAGTTGTTTATTCTTTGTCATATTTCCTAAGTTGTCAGGATTTTGTTCATGAAATTTTTGCAGATACAGACAAAAAAAATACAGGAGCTTGGGAAACAATGGAAACCATGAATGCCTAACATAGGAAAGAAATGGAAGCAATGAAATAGTTGCAAATAGATATCCAGGAGGTTAAAATGCCATTGAAAGTATATGCAACAGATTGAATGAAGGCAAAGATGGAATATTAGATCTAGAAGACAGGGTTGTAGTTGACCATGAAGAGAAATATCTAAAAATAACAAAGGACCATGAAAAAGCAATCAAACTGCAAGATGAAGCAAAGAAAAACAATATAAGATAGATTGGAGTCAATGAGAAAGCCAGAGAGAGAGCAAATGCTGTAAAAGTTCTCTTCACAGAAGTGATGGCAGAAAGTTTCCCAAATGTGGATGAAGAATTTGACATACAAGTAAGAGGCATATAGAATTCCAAGTAGTCATGACCAAAATAAATCTACACTAAGGCATGTAATAATCAAGATTCCAGAAATTCAGCACAAGAATAGAATATTAAAAGCTTTTAGAGAAAAACAAATCACCTATAAAAGAAAACCCATTAGAATCACAGCAGACTTCTCAATACAAGCCTTCAAGTCAAGGAGAGACTGGAGTGAAGTATTTCAAGTCCTAAAAGAAAACAACCTGTAACCAAGATTGATGTACTCCACAAAACTACCTTTCAAAATCAATGGAGAAATAAGATTATTCCGTGACAAAGAACTGAAGAAATTCATGACCACCAAACCAGTTCTCCAAAATGCTCTGAAGAGTATTTTAGAAAGAGATAAGAAAGTCCACAATTCCAAGAACACCAATAAAAGAAGCCACCAGGCAGGGTAGGCAATTAAACAGAGGGGGAAGACAGGTAACAAAAACATAAAAATAAATGAAAAGGATAAGCCAATATATAACAGCTATAACCATCAATGTAAATGTTCTCAATTCACCAATCAAAAGAAACAGACGGGCAGGATGGATGAGAAAACAAGATCCAACAATATGCTGCATACAAGAAACACATTTCAACTGGATATAGTGGTGCACACCTGTATTGCCACCACCCAGGAAGCTGAAGCAGGATGATTGCTGCAAATTTGAGGCCAGCCTGGTCTACAAAGTGCGTTCATAGCCAGCCTGAACTGTAGAGTGAAACACTGTCTCAAAAAGACCAGAAAAGGGGCTGTCAAGATAGTGCATGGCTCTATGTCTGGGATGCTGGGGGCTTCAGAGGGATAGGGAAGGGAGATTGGGGTCGTGCTTGTGACGCATAACACGGCTGTGATGACATATGGGAGAGCCTTCCATATATCATAAGGGTCTTTCTTTGCAAGGAAAAGAATCACTAAGGTGTAAAGGAAAAAGGCAGAGAGGTGAGCAGCAGAGAAAACCTCTCCAGGCTTTGGTGTCCAGACCCTGGAATACAGCAACATGAGGAAGAGAAGGAGGAAAGAGGTGGGTCCCATGGACACGGGAAGGATCTGAACTGAGACTTGAAGCCCATGGAGAGAGATAATTCAGGAATCCAGCAAAAACAGGAAAACCAGGGGTGGTGGCCCTGCCAGACGGGGAGAGAAGTAGTCCCGGCCATGTGCCAGCAGAGGCCCTGTCGGCCAAGGATGGGGGAGAGAAGCAGCAGGAAGTCGTGCAGCCTCCCCACGTGCTGGTGGAGGCCCTGTGGGCCAGGAAGAACCGGCAAGGATGCTGCCTCACCCCCGCCATAAGCAACCGGACACGACACAAGCTAAAATGACAATAACTGAAACAGGGAAGCAACCTGACATTTGTGGTGTTCGACTGACTTTGCAAGCCTGGGGCCAGTAGTCTGAGCAACTCTTTAGAGGATAACAGTATACAGTATAGTAATGATTGTGGATTTTCTACTGTCCTATCACTGTTTTGTTTTGTTCAATTTTATTGTTCTGTTTCATTCCCTTTAAAATAAAAATAAATAAATAAATAACTAGAAGAAGAAGAGGAAGAGGAAGAAGAAGAAGAAGAAGAAGAAGAAGAGAGAGAAAATAACTCAAAAAGAAATTCACAGACTAAAAGTCAAAGGATGGAAAACAACACTCCATGTGACAGGGACCCAGAAAAAAGCAGGCATAACTAATCTATCTGTAGACAATGTGGACTCCTTAACACTTTAAAAAAAATTGTTTTTTGAGACAGGGTCTCATTAAGTCACTAAATTGCCCAGGCTGGACTTGAACTTGTGATTCTCCTACCTCAGCATCCAAGAGTCCCAGGATTATAGGCTTGGACCATAAATTCGCCTGTCCTTGGTTTATTTTATTTTTTAATCTTATTTTTAATTAACTAATTTATTTTTGATGCTTCTGAGGAATGAGCCCAGAATTTTCCATGTGCCAGATAAGAGCTCTACCACCACACTATACCCTCAGCTCCCAAACCTGAGATACCCCTAATAGCTAAGTTAGGTGGAAATATCATAGGAAGTCAGACAAGGATAGATCCTCAAAGTAGTGAGTGCAGAAGATGAAAACACATTACGACTGTGGCTGGAGGCACGTTACAAGAAGATTAAAATCACAGTGGCCAGATGCACATACTTCTCAAAGGAATAAATGGAAGTTTAATATTATTGGTATCATTCTTTTGAGATTTCCCATATGAATAAACTGTTACCCCATTAGGAGTGGGGTGGGCCATCGTCTCCCACCCACTAAGATTAAGACTAAAACTAAACTAAGACTAACACTAAAAACAACACCAAGATTAGAGGTTAGTGATTAAGATTAATGATGTTATTC
The DNA here is from genome assembly GCA_004363535.1 of Dasyprocta punctata. Classification (NCBI taxonomy): domain Eukaryota; kingdom Metazoa; phylum Chordata; class Mammalia; order Rodentia; family Dasyproctidae; genus Dasyprocta; species Dasyprocta punctata. The sequence goes on from RJWM01021451.1 coordinate 34,131, forward strand.
ACGTACACTTGCTACACGACCTGCTTCTCATTTGGTCAATACTACGTAAGTGACTCGTAATCTTATTGGTTGATCATAATTTTGTACCATGTTTTACCCACTCTGTGATTTTGCTCTATAAAGCTTCTATTGTGAAGTGGGCTCATTGGTAACCCATTCTGGACTCTCCTGCCTCTCAGGAGCTAGTCTTTTTTTTTTTTTTTGTCGTCTTTTTGACCTTGGTTGATTTCTTGATCTTGGCCATTCTTTCTGGGGTGAGATGGAATCTCAGTATTGTTTTAATTTGCATTTCCTGAATGACCACTGATGTTGAACATTTTTTCATATATTTATTTGCCATTTGTATTTCTTCATCTGAGAAGTGTGTATTCATTTCAGATGCCCATTTTTGGATTGGGTCCTTGAATTTTGGAGGCCTGATTTTTGAAAATTTTTTATAAGTCTTAATTCTTTATATGTTCCTTTGTCTGAGGGATAGTTGGCTAAGATATTTTCCCAATTCGTGGGTTTTCTTTTCACTCTGTTGGAGGTTTCCTTTGACATGCAAAAACTTTTTAGTAAGATGAGATCCCAGTTGTTGATTCTGGGAAGCATTTCCCATGCAGTTTGATTTTTGCTCATGAACTCTCTGCCTACTCCTATGTCATCAAGATTTTTACCGACTTTGTCTTCCAGCAGCTTTAGTGTCCCTGTTTTAATATTCAGATCTTTGATCCATTTTGACTTTAGTGCATGGTGATAGACATTATTGTAATCCAAAATATTGAGTATGAGGAAGCAAGTATGGACCGCCTTCAGGGGTCCTGACCTCGGAGGAGAACGAGAGGGCCCCTCGCGGGGCCCGGCCCGGACCGCCTGGCCTGAGTGGCGCAGGCACAGATCAGGAAGCAAGTATGGACTGCCTTCCAGGGTCCTGACCTCGGAGGAGAAAGAGAGGGCCCCTTGCGGGGCCCAGCCCGGGCCACCAGGCCTGAGCGGCACCGCGGGCTTGGAATCAGGGACAAACACTGCCCCCCCTGCCCCGCCCCGCCCCCCCCAGTCAGCAAGCTGCTGTTTCGGAGGTCTGGCTAAATTGATAGCAACCAGGGAACATCAACTAACTTTTGTTTTGTAGATTTGGCCAGGCCTC